>CAVNYN010273014.1:0-11261 GCA_963692815.1 Nyctanthes arbor-tristis | reverse complement strand
ATAAAATTATATCCTAACCCATTAATTTCTACTCAATTTTTAATTGGGGTTTATTGGAAAATACAAACATTTCACACACACTTTACAAAAATAAAGATCATATTGCACAGTTTGGAAATTTCAAGTAGTTCATTGTGACCTTAAGTGTTAGTTACAATGTGACCAACACAGTGTGACCTGTCACCAACGAATCATTGTATGACCCATCACTAGCAAGACACAATGTGACTCGAGTCACAGTGTGACTTGTCACTGGTGAATCACGCAGTGTGACCCGTCATCGGTAAGTCACAGTGACATTTTCAACAAGTCACAGCTCGCCAGTCACAATTCCAGCGAGTCACAACCCAACGCCAGTAACTCACAACTCAACTCTTTCTAGTGTGATACAGTAGTATCTCCAGTGAGTCATAACTCTAACACCGGTCAACAACACCAACACTACACTGCCACGATCACTAAAAGAGCCATACTAGCAAAAATCCAGCGAGCCACAAATCACCACACAAGTTTCATAGACACAAGTTTCAAATGAAAATCAACCATAATAAACACAAATTTTACAAAAAAATAATAAGAAAAAAATAAAAAAATCCACTATTCATAACAAAAATAGAAATTTCACAAAATTCGAAACCTAGTGTGGGACCCTAATTTCAAGTCCCGAATGTTTTTAAAAAACCCTAATTTTTTCATACCATGACTTTTGAAATTGACGATCAGAGTGGTGATAGCGTGTACACTTGATGAAACCAAATGAATAGGCAGTGAAATCAAAGAACCCTCATTTGCATCACAATTTTTAGATCACAAAATCAAGATCTAAAAATCAAATTAGATCATGATTTTGCAGTCTAAAAATCATGATCCAAATCCGTACATGGTAGAGACAATAGCGATGATGATCACCATAAGGATTCGATAGTGGCAGCGGCAGTTTGTGGTGAACAACGAGTTACAAAAGAGAGAGAGGGGAGGGTTACATGAAGGGAGTTTGGGGCGGAGGAGAGAGAGAGAAAGAGAGAGAGAGAATTTGTGGGTGAGTAATGGAGACGCTTGGTAGGTGGGTCGGGATAGGTAACCTGATTTTGCCAAAATTGGTATTCTATGTCTGATTTTTCAGGAAAAATGTTAAAAAGATCTTATTTCTCTAATTAAACCTTAGTTAGAAAAATTATTCATTTTTAATTAGAACCCAATTCTTGTTTCTAGGGCTTAAAACCCACAAGAATAATTCCAATTGTCTAACTCGTTAGAATGCAATTCAAGATCTTGAATTTAATGATCCAACAATTCAGACCCAGTTCTAGCTCTAGAGGCCAACTCACTTGAATCAACCCAAAATTGAATTAAGGCCCAAAGTAATTCAAACCCTAATTCCAATTGTCAAAATTAGCACCATATTCAATGATGTACGCAACCCTAGCACCATCTTCTTTCGGACATCAATCACCAGCAGCCACCGTCTCTAGAGAGGGCGTCGTTCTTCAACAAACATAGTCACCAAAACTACAACATCTAGTGGTGCTGTTTTTTTTTTTTTTGGGTGATTTAAATAGGTTTCTAGGTCGTAGGACCTGGAATCAGCAATGCCCAAAGGCGCCGCCATCCTCCAACGGTTACTGCTACCTTGGGTGTTGTTGCATGTGACGGCAGCAACACTTATTAATGCCAAATCAGATAGAAATGCAGTAGCAATGGCTGCTGCTGTGTGTCACACATCTACATATGCCATGCCTACTACTCGTGACCTTGCGGGATGCTCTACTAACCTTAATAGTGAAAGACCATTCGGGCACGCGATGGTGATTTTGGGTATATACCCATGGTTTCCAACACACATTCAACCTTTTCATGTTCTTCCAGTCTTCCGTGCTTGTTCAAGTTACAAAGTATGTACAAAAATTGTAGGGTTTACAATTCTAGGGTTCAAAGTACAAAGTACGTACCCAAAGTACGTACTCAAATTTACAATTGAAACCCATACCCATAATTGTAGGGTTTTCAATTGATACTAATGGAAAACAAAAAGAATAGAAAATTACAAACTTGATAAAGGTTAACAAATTATATTCCTTACAAAACCAAAAGGCTACAAATAATTGGAGACACCATTCAATCAAACAATCCAATCATACATATAACCATTCATATAAACATCTATGAATACCTAAGCACTACGTAAATATATAAAAATGCATTCCTACAACAGTCTATCTAACACCAAATTAAAGATTCACATAATCTCTGATACCAAATATTGGAAACAAGAATAAAGAATAGCAATAATTTTAAAAATTTTTTTCTTTAATAATATGATCAATCTCGATGTTTAATTCAATATATGGTATTTCACGGATAATTGCCTAAAAATCGGCGGAATTATACCTTTAATTTGCAATTGATTGGAAACAAGAATAAAGAATAGAAATAATTTCAAAAATCATTTTCTTTAGTAATATGATCGATCTCGATATTTAATTTCAATATATGGTATTTCATGGATAATTGCGTAGAAAATCAGTGGGATTATACCTTTAGTTCACAATTAATCCCAAGATCAACCTTGGTCATGGTTTTAGGCAAATAACTATTGAGCATCATTGTCACTCTGACATTTTTAATCAGTCTATAGATTTTCAATTGGCAGAGTTAAATTCGAGATTTAATGAGACATCAGTTAGACTACTTGAGCTGATGTGGCATTGGTTCTAGAAAATTCTTTTAAATCATTTAATAGAGATAATATCTATAATCTTGGAGTAATGTTTTATCACAGGAATTTTTGAGCAACAAGAGAAGAATGCTTTGATAAGTGAATTGCAATATTATCATGCTCATGTGGCTCTTAGTCATAAATTTCAAATGCCTACACTTGTAAAATTGTTGGAGAAGCTGGTGGAAAAAAGAAAGGTGGAGAACTATAAAATCTATACACGCACACACACACACATAAAGGCGCTTGTGTGGCCTTCACTCTTTTCCCACTTAAATTGGGTCAATCTTGTTGTACCCTTTGGCCCAATTTTTTGGTTCTTTCTTTTCTTTCTTTCCATTTTTTTTTCCTTTGCACTTTGACCTTCCTAATTGATATAGTTTACCTTCTTTCTTGAATAGGTCAGTTATATCTGTTTTAGGTCCCAGGTCCTAGCCTACTTTCACAACGATACGATGTCTTGGCGTCAATAGGCCTAGCGTTCAGTCCATCTAGCCCACCTCTTGAGGCTGCTAATGCCTTGACCTCATGACCTGGCCAAACAAACTCCCAACTGCTAGCTGGAAGACAACTTGCATACCAACTTGCATTACCTTATCTCTTCAGGCTAAAAGTACAATAGCATGTAAAGTTGGTCTTTGTCCTTTATATGACATCATTAGTCAGTAAAACTAGCATTTAACGCTAGTTAATTGTACTTACAATGGTCTCCCATTGTCATGTAAATGCTTGTAATAATTACGTACCCCTAATTTTATGCTATAAATAGAAGGGAAGATGCGTCAAGCATTAATTCCTTTTTACCCACAAAATCTTTGTCACAAGTATATTTCTCCTCTCATCACTCTATCCATAAATTCACCAACTTATTTGCATTTATTACACGAAATCTCTCGAACTTAAACTTCATGTGCATACAAATTCATATGTTGGGTTAAAATCGAAATTTGACGTCAACGAGGATAAATTCACCGTCTTATCCTTAAATTATTTTTCCTCAAATACACAATACACATAGATAAGATTATAAATTTACCCTATTTTGTAAAAGATTTGTTGAATGATTGCCTACAAATAGTATTTTCTCAAATTAAATAAATAAGTGATATTTGTATAAATGGTAATAATTAAATAATCCATCTTATTTATGAGCAAAAAAAAGTCAATCACACTAGATTTTTGAGATAATTGGTCTTATCTATATGTTATTTTGTAATTTTTCCAAAGATTTTTCAGGTGAATCTTGAGACACAACTCATATGAGTAAATAATTTGTAGAAAATCATGAATCTAAATAAGATTTTTTTTTTGGGGTGGAGGGAGACAATTTTCAATCAATCATTGCCTTGACATCTATAATTCATGTAAAAAAGAATAATACATCCCAAAACTCACAAAAAACACGACAAAATTTATAGAAACACTTCCATGAGTCGCGCATGTGCGTCATTTATTAGTGAGATAATAATTATATTATACTTGAAGTTACTAATAAAAACCATAGTCAAAGGAAGCATAATACTTTGGTAAGTTTTGCAAGGTAGTATAAATTAGTCGTGATATTGATTACAGATTTTAAGTTAATTTCTAGAGGTTGTTTAATTATTAATTATTAATTTTAAGTAAATTATTAATTTTGACTCTCTATCATTTAAAAGTATGTTTCTTTTTTTCTCTAAAAAACGTATGTTTTTTTAATTTTAATAAAACAAGCTTTTAGTTTTGGTCAGTTGTTAAAATTATATTGGTAATTTGAAGTTATTAATTAATGAATCTAAGTTATTATTTAGAAGATAATTTCCCTTTAATACATATATTTACCTTACATGAAATTTATAATCTCCAAACGTACATTCCGAAGAGTCCAACACTCACTGGTTGAGTTTAATAACATTAATTAGATTGTTATTTCCAAAAATGCTCAACTTTAAAAGGAAGCAGATCCCTCATTCTCAGTTACTCAGACGGGCAGAATTGTTTTCTAATTTCTCCTTTGAAGTGAAGCACATTAAAGGCCAACACAACCTCCTCCCAGATCTTCTTTCCAGACCAAACCTTCTCTCAAAAACAACATACTCTTCGCAGAATATCCAGATACCTATCATCCACATGATGCAGCCTTTCAACATCGTTTCATCCTCCCCCTCGGATGTTCAACAAATGATACAAGCCAAAACAATCAAAACCCGAGCCAAATAATCCTTGTTCAAATACCACTCTATCTTGATCCGTGAACATGGCATAAATGTTCTTGGTAATTTAGGATTTCATCCAGATTACCCCTTTCCACACTATTCAGGTTTAATCAGTTCAAAGATAACAGTTTTCGGGACATTTTTGAAAACTTCATATTTTGCAAAGAATTACTATGCTTTCTTTGGTACTTATTGGAGTTACATCAGATTGGCATTTCCTTTCCAGTTTACAAGATGGCCACTTATCTCAGGTACCTTAAGATTTGTTCAAATGTCTTCACTGAGTCAAGGTACTATGCAAAGACGTTCTTTGAATGGTTCTATCCACTTGATCATTGGATCAAGATGTTTGAAGCCTAGTGTCTCAAGCAGAAAGATCTCAGAACATCTGTGGAAAACTTGCATTTTATTCTGATTTTTCAGAGACAAGACTATTTCACTAAGTTAAATGCCTACTATCACTTTTCTCACGTCAAGGAGTATTCTCTCTTCCCCTTTGATCTCTTCAAAGATTGGGAAACATATCCAAAAGAGTTCAGAGAATTCCAAAGGAAAATGGCAGAAATCAACCGGACAATTCCCCCAGAAATCTAGCCCAAAATTGAAGATGATGCTCCATGGGAATTTCTCCTGAATGATTACCGGAAAAGAATTCAAAAGGATCTAGACATTCACATGTCTCGACTAGACAAAACAACAGGGATACTGAAAACATCAGCTCCCTACTAGGCATCCAAAACTCAAGAGCCCCAAATAAATCTTGAGGATAACACCCCTTGGAATCAACTAGCTATGGGCAGACCTTCTCAAAGTCTAGGATCTACAAGCAAGTATCGTCAATGGGCTCAAGAAGGAAGAGCAACCAGGAAAAGACTCCTCCAAGCAGCAACAACCTTAATAGAAGTAGGACCCAGTTTCTACAACAACTCTCACAACATCCAGCTCAGAAAAAGAATCTACACCAAATTGGAATGACGGTGCATTCCAGGATTCTCAGGACCCTAATGACAATAACCCTGACTTACTTGAACGTTTGGAAGAGCAAATATGGCAGGAACACCTAAAGCCTGAAAATCAGCCTTGGTGGAAAAGATTCGAACATCCCTCAGATCCGGATGATGCAGATGAACCTAGTCTAGAAGTTAACCTTGGGGCCCTGTGATCTTATCTGTAGAGAATCTAATCTTTGATATATGTTTTCATCTTTATCTTTTTAACAAAAAAGTAGTCCGCGTGCTTTGTGAGTCATGCTTGTCGGCCATTGTGTTTTGGCCCTTTGTGTCTTTCAATTACACGTGTAAAAGTTTGTAGGCCACATGCCGGCCACTTTGTTTAATTATTGAGTCGGAGATGCATGCAGTGACGTCACTTAGTTTGTATGTGTCCTCACTTCTTCTCCTATATAAGGAGTGCGTTTGTAACCTTCCAAGGCAAAGTCAGTTGGCAAGTGTTAGTCAAGTAATACAATAAGCCCTTGAGTCGCTGAGAAAGGCATTTTTTGGGCTACAATACCGAGGTTCGCACTCTCACTGCCACAGTGGTATCAGAGCCATATGTGTATGCTTATCTTGCTGGTACATGTTCTAGGAGTTTACTGGTCCTTAATTACCCAGGGATATTAAGGAAGAAACACCTCATAATGATATGTCTACTTCCTCTAGTTCACTTGCATCTACTTCTTCTTTCCATAAATCTAGTTCTTCACGAATGGAATAATTGTATGAAGTTTCGTGTCTTTCAAAAGATGATAAGGTTCCCCTTACCAATCTTCCTCTTGTAAATCCGTACGCATCATATATGAAACCTAAACAGTCTCTCACTAGAACTGTTAAGAGTCTTGTTTCCCCTACTAAGTCACAGGTTAAGGAGTATGTCCACGCCTCAAAGTTTGATCAACATCTGTTGCCTGCAACTGAGCAAGACCAGATGGTCACTCTGGAGATTCCGTCTCATTTACCCAAAGAATGGCTTTCAGCCGGTTACACTCACTTCCACTTTGGTGCTGTTCGATTTGCTCTAACATTCCACGGAAGAAAAGGTTTACCTGTAGTTTCCAAAATTGCTATACTTGATATACGGTATGCTGACTATCAGTATGCTTGAATAGCAACCATGGAAACCACACTCAATGCCAGAAACAGTCTTGTTCACCATGTTCCCAAATTTCAATATTCCCATCCAGGATCCACAGTTAATGGACGCCCTAAAACTCCAAGTTCAAATCGTTGGAACAGTTCCGTCAACCATGAATTATGTCGCTGCTCTCCACTATCAAATGGTTTATAGGATCCAGAATCATTCCCTTGATTTCTCTAATCTAGGGACAGAAGATGCTCTCCTTATCCATGTTGATACTGACCATGTGCCTTCTTGCACTCATGTGCCAAGACAGATTCCCAGATCTGAGCTCGTCAAGCTCATCCCAGAAACATAGATCACTAGTTATAAGCAGAAGCATCAAGCCAACAAGAACTCTCAGCCTGTCCAGTCAAATAAGCCGTTGTTCCACAACAACGCTACTGGAGAAGTGGAAATCCACTTTAGGAAAAAAGAAACGTAGCCAAAGAAGCCACATTGTTTTCCCACTCAGTTCTCTTTTGAGAATGAGGTTATTTCCATCCAAGTGTTTGATGCAGATGGCAGACCTATCTATGATAGGGTTGGTGACGATGGACACATCTATTGGGATGTGTGTTTTTGCCCTCGTTGTACTCAGGAGACAGCTCGCCTTCAGGATGATTCTAGTTCTCGGCGACACAGGAGAAAGAACAAAGGAAAGTCTCAAAGGCAGCTTCATCAAGCTTTCGAGCAGTAGAATGATCCTACAGTTGGTCTTCTTGGAGAACCCTCTCGTAAGTTTGACTACTATGTCAAATTTACTCCTCCTCAACAGGATGATGAACCTATTACACTCATTAGTTGGGATGAAGATGATGATGACCATGAGCAGTATCACAAAAGATGGGACTGATATAGTCCACCTCCAACTCTTGCTCTACAAACAGTTCATATGTTTCATCCACCACCACAGGATGATTTACTCCCTTTGACATCTTTTGAGAAGAATCAATCTTCTCATTCATGGAACGTTCCAAATCTAACCTCTCGAAGGTCAGATGGATCTTTGGAGAAACTTTCTCCAGTAAAAGTAGTGCTAAATTCGCAGTCGGAGAATGCCTTAGGCCAGAACACTCTACTCAAAAGGATTGATCAAAGCCAACAGAGGATTGAAGCAACCTTTCAACAACAGACTCAAACCATACTCTCTCCAATCCAAGGCTGCAAACAAAAAATCCAATAGCTACACAATGAGATCATGACCCTCCTTGAAAACAGGTTACCTTTTGACACTCAAGAGAGAGAAATTCGCTCTTTAAAAGCACAGCTCTCTTCTTTAGAACGTCAAACAGCTGTTTCAATACCACCATCCACGCCCTTCTATCCGTCAGTCTCTACAACTTCATTACCCATTGATCTACCCACTGAATCTGGAATGTTTGGTTCCTCAAGAGTATTCTTCACTCTGGAAGAATGGGAAAGAAAAATCAGACCTCCCAAACCAAAACCCAAATATGTTCGAAAACCCTCTCAATCTACATCCACAAATCCTCAGGCTCCACAACCTTCTTTCACAACAACAGAACCATACATGACTGAACCTCAACCTACTTCCACAACAGGACCTCCCGTTCAAAATCAATCTGAAGCCAAACTCAAAGCCTCTCAAATGATGGTCAAAAATCCCATCTCAAGCTTCTTACACCAGACTATCCAAACTGATGATGTGCCTGTTTTCCCCATCATTAAGGACACTTTGTCCTCTGATGAATCCTCCCATGATTCTGAAGAACATTCCTCTGATGAGGTTTGTCCTCCTCTTTTTATGGCACAAAACTCTAGCCCTGGCCAGACATCTTCTGGTCTCTCTGGAAAACAACAACCTACAGGAACACATGAACCAATGGTTGAAGAGATTATGGATGAAAGTGAAGAAGACCCTAATGCTGAAGCTCCTCAGACTCCCCAGTCTTCTTATTCTTCAACAAATTCTTCCACCAAGTTCACCTTTGATGATATTCCCCATTAGCATGGAAGAATCAATTATATCAAATGTATCATGGGCTTATGCTGAGCTAATCAAACCAAATATGACGCATTCTGCAGTTATTCTAGCTTGTGTTGCTAGATTCTCTGGATTTCTTAGAGATTGGTATATCAATCTTGGTGATTACAGACAGAGACAATTATTACAAACTTCCACCGTTTATGGTTTCTTTATGATACTTCACAATGAATTCTGTGGAAAGACAGATCCTCTCAAGGACATTGCCCGAGAAGAGTTTTTTAAGCTCAAATGTTGTTCTTACAAACCAAAGGATCTTGAAAGGCATTTCCGTAGTGCTGTTCAACGATTTTATCTCATTGGAGGAATGGATGATGTTAATGTCAAACAAGCCTATCTAAATTCTATTCCTGATCCTCTTGGACAAGAAACTCTTCGAGCACTTGAATTACAAAGACAGACATTGAAACAAACCTCTTTTGGAGAACTCCATGGATGGATTTTGAAAGCCTTGAAGAAGCTCTACATCCAGACAGAATTTCTTAAAGAAGTCAGTACTACAGGTGCCAAGCTTAAAAGTGCCCGCACTAATCCAGCCTTGCAGATCAAGTGCAAACATACTATGAAGAACTGTGACTATCCTACCAGAAAAAAATTTCACAAGAAACGATTCAAACCTAAGTTCAAAAGGTTTGACAAACCCTTCTCAAAGAAGAAGATAAGAAAGTTCTTCAGGCCCAAATTCTCAAAAAAGAAAGGTGATCGATGTTTTATCTGTGGAAAGAAAGGCCACTTTGCAAAAAAACTGTCCTAACAAGAAGAAGGACAAAATACTCCAACAGCTCTTTATTGCTACCAAGATTAATCATGATGATCAGGAAGATTTGGAGTCTTTGTTCTCAGAACAAGATGAACAGTCACCAGAAACAATCTTTGCAATTAACTATGAAGAATCAAATTGTTCAAGTGATGATGACTCTGATAATTATTCAGAATGTTATGGTATTCAAGTCATCAATCTCTCTCTCTCTCTCTCTATTCTCGTAATCAAAGTGCAGATCTTCCCAGACAAGTACGAGAAATCGATCCCATTGATTGGATTATTTGATACGGGAGCAGCAAGCTCTATTCTCAACCCTGCTATTCTTCCACCAGAAATGTGGAAATCTCACCAGGAGATATTTCAGTCTGCAAGTGGTTACTTCACCACTGATCTCATCAGCAGACATGTCAATCTTTAACTCTTTCCAGAGATAACCATTTATCACAAATTCATTGGATCTTCCTCTCCAAGAAAAGACATTGGGATCAGATTTGATCTTATCCGAGAGCTTTGGCAAAAGCGAGTTATTCCTCTACCTGATGGTCTAAGGTTCAAGTCCTATTATGTGCCCTATCTACAACCAGGAGTTCATTACTCCATGATACCTTACCAATCCATCACCGATATACTTATTTGAGATTGTTGTGTAGAATCTCACACTGATTTCCTCACCGAATGCACTAAACCTCTTTGGAACAACTCAGACTTCTTCATCTCTCTTCCCTTCAAGAAAAATGAAGATATCAACCCCACAAAGGCTAGTCACACTAGAATGAACTCAGAACACCTTCAATTAGCCACTCAAGAACTTAATCAGTTACAACAATAAGGACTCATTGAACCCACTACTTCTCCTTAGGCATGTCAAGTTTCTTATGTCAACAAGAGAAATGAACAAGTCAGAGGAAAACTCAGATTGGTCATTGACTACAAGCCTCTCAATGCCTTTATTGCAGATGACAAATTTCCCCTACCAGACAAGAAAACCATGTTCGCAAATTTATCCAAGGCAAAGGTTTTCTCAAAGTTTGACCTAAAAGCAGGATTTTGGCAACTAGGCATTGTTCCAGAAGAAAGGTATAAAACAGCCTTTTGTATTCCAAATCACCATTATCAATGGACTGTTATGACCCGGATCTTTAATCCCTTACTTTCTACAGCATTGGTCTACATTGATGATATCCTTCTCTTCTCAAATGATGAAGCCTCTCATGAAAAATTGTTATCTCAGTTCACCAATATTGTTAAAGATTATGGAATCATGCTTTCTCAGAAGAAAATGGTTATTGGTGTCAACGAGATTGATTTTTTAGGTATGCACATTAAAGATGGTCAATACTCTCTGCAATCTCATGTTGGTCAAGACCTTCTCAAGTTCCAGATGAAAACCTTTCAAAGTCTCAAGTCCAACAGTTTCCTGGAATTGTCAATTACATGACAGATTTCATGAATCATCTGACCCCT
>CAVNYN010273013.1:0-27981 GCA_963692815.1 Nyctanthes arbor-tristis | reverse complement strand
GTTCAACCCGATTTTTTTATTATTTTTTATTTTTTAAAATAAAATCTTGGTAGCCTAATTGAAAATTTGAACTTTCCATTCGACAATTTAAGTGAAAAGGATAAAAACTAAGCTAATATATACATTTACAAATTTTCAATAAGATGAAGCATAACTTATGAACCCTAATCCCCAAATTCGATTCTCCCAACTCCACCCACTGCGCGTCTACTGTTGTTGCTGCTGCCGCTGCTCTTGCCGCCACCGAAGCTGCCGTTCCTCTCCACCATCATCCCGCTTGTTGCCGTGTTGTGCTGTCCAACTCGTTCGTGCTGTTGTCCCGCTCACATTCTGCTGCCTTCCATGCTCACGCTTGCTGCCGTCCATGCCGTGCTAGCGATGTCATCCGTTCCATCGATCTCCTCTTGTCTTTGAATCTAGGGTTAAATGATAGAAATGATACATTGAAAACAAAATTGACTCTACATTAGGGTTAAAACATTTAAATGGGCTTCTATTTTATCTTCTGATAAATGGGCCGTTTCCAAAGACTCTGGGCCCAAAAAAAATAGAAATTTGGCTTTGTTGGCCCAAATCTCCAACCGAAGTCAACCCAACTCGATCTGAGTTGACTCGGATTGACTCGGGTTTTGGAACCAAGTCGACTCGGCTAGGTCCAATTTCACTAACCCGACTCACTGTCAGGTCAGGTTCGAGTTGGGCCCAAACCCAACCCGATCCGTCCGATACCCAGCCCTAATGATAACCATGACTCTTATTATGTAGCGACCAAGAAAATTTAAATTTAATTTTATTACTTTAACTTGTTTCGCTATGGCTTCCTTGACTTTTCAAAATTTTCATATATTCGTCTAGCTGAATTGAATTGTGTTATGGGAACAAAAACTACATAACTTAACAAAGTTCAAATTCAACATAAATAATTCAAACCTTATTAAACTAAATTCGATCCAACGAATTAATTTCAATAGACGAACCAACTTATATAATATTTCACCAATATTAATCAAACCTTTGAAGTTATATATCAAGATATCAACTTCTAATTAGTCCCAATTCGAACCAAAACCTTTCAAATTATTAAATTTTGGTCCATGCTCTTCCAATTGAACTACTCTATGTAAAGCGCCAAAAAAATTCATTTCTCCTTGTGCTCCCATTTTCGCAGTAGTAAGGTAATTCACCTCCTCCTCTCTCAAACTTCTCCTTCCTCTTCTTCTTCTTCTTTTAATTCTTCAAATATCAACAACTAACAGTCATTTTTCTTCTTTCTTGCAAACAAATCAAACTCAAGGCAATCAAAAGTGAATCAAGCTATATATCAAAAGTCCAATAAGAACAAAAGTAACATTCCTATCATTATTCTATAGTCATCCATTTTTCTCCATGTGAAAAAGCTCAAACATATATTGCACTAAAAATGGATTCGAGCAAAACATTTCAAACATACATTATACCATCATCATTTTTCCTCTGCTATTTTTAAAAAATATATATATATATGAAAAAACAGTGATCTCGGTCAAACAAGGACACACCAAATTTTTGCCTCATCTTCATTCCTTTACCAAATTTCACGAAATTGATGTCTATAGCTTCTTCTCACTGCGAGGAACGCAAATATGTAAGTATTTTGGCCGGAAACCCACCATACTCGTCGGAAGATCCCTGTGTTTTGGTGGGAAATTTTAGCCTTAGAAGCCCAGCCATTGTTCGAAACTCTCTGTATGTTCTCTGTCTTTTCCTTCCATGTACTCGATCTAGATTTTTATCCTATGGGTTTTTGCATTTTGGTCCCTAAAATGTCTAATAACATATAAATGAGCCATAAGCTAATGGTCAACTCTGGTCTTGGCCCCAGGAATTCCCAAGACATTTAAGTTGACAGATCGGAAGATATTATTTAAATCAAAGTTTGCCCGCAAGTGTTTTAAATAATTAATTTCGACCCCAAACTTTCTAATTTCGCATAATTGGTCCTTGAACTCTTAATTCTGATCACAAAGTCCTTAAACTTTTAATTCAACTTAAGTTGACCCTCAAACTATTCAAACATACTAAATTAAAGCCCTTAAACTATCATAATTATTTAACTTAATCCCCAAAGAATTTAATTAGTCCATAAAGGTCCTAAATCCTAAACAGATCAAACTAATTGTAAACTCTAATATTCATAAGTGATCAATTATATCTTTAAACAATTTAAGAATCAAAAATCTTAACGCCTTAACTTTCTTAAACATCCAATTAAGTCCTTAAAGTTTAAGATTCTCCTTTCAATGATAATTTAAACATACTAAATCACTTTAAATTTTTATTTGATAGACAAAAGTCCTTTAAATTCCAAGCTTTAGTAGCATCACTGCTCGCGCAACTTCTCAAGCATACTTTTCAAGACTATTAGCTGAGATTTACATAATGCAAACTTTAGTTAATTGATCATGTCTTTTCCTTATGTATTGATTATGGTTATGACTTAAATGCATAAAATGATTTGCTAGGGACCGCAAATTGGTCTGGAGCCAAAAGTAAGCCTTTGGAATAGTCCACCATACAATTGTGATTACTAGCACTATGTATGTTGTCAGAGACCGCAAATTGGTCTGAGGTCAAAAGTAAGCACTTGGGATGGCCCACAGTATAACTTTGAAAATTTTTAAAGTTTAAATAGTGGAATTATGATTATGATCGCATATTTAGTCTGACGTGGATTAATTGACTTGCCCACTGAGTATAATATTATTATTATACTCACCATAACTTGCCCCCCTTCCAAGTTAAGCGGCCGGGCAAAATCGAGGCGATGAGGGGGCTACTTAATATTTTGACTAAATGTTATACGGGTTAATTTCACAAATCATCCCCAACTTTTGAGTTAAGAACCGATTTCATCTCTAACATTTTTTAAGACACTCGACAGCCCCCAACCTTTTGATAAATACATATAAATTGTCCTTTTTTCCACTATTCTAAAACATTTTAACAAAATAACGATTATACCCCTTAATTTTTCAAAAAAAGGTTTAAAAATAATTAAAAAAAAAAAAAGAAAACACCCAACTCATCCCACAGCACCACACACTTCCTCTCCCCCTATCTAGGATTGGCTGCCAGAAATGCTGCCATTCCAGCTGCCAGCCATTCCGCCACTGGAACAGCAGCATTCCGAAGGCAAAATGGGGGAGTGAATCCCCCCTATTTGCTACTGGAAATGGCAATGCTGCCATTTCTGGAAGCACAAATGAGGGGAGTCTCCGCCCATTTTGTACACAAATTGGAGAGGGAGACTCTGGCAGCATTGGCTGCCGAAAGTGATGCCATTTCTAGCAGCACAAATGGGGAGAGACTCCCCCATTTTGTCCACCGAAAATGTCTCCCCTGCAACTGCTACCAGAAATGGTAGTAAAAATGCTGCCATTTCCGACAGCAAATGGAATCCTCCCCTTTTGGGCCATGTGCGTTTACTGCTATTGTTGGTCTAATTAATCGAATGCTCAAAGTTAACTTATCTTTTATACCCCTTATTCATTTATTTTTTTTTTCAAAATACTAACTAGCTAATTCAGCTAAAGTTAGTGCGGAGTCATTATCCCCAGCTCTAATCACGCAATGCCACTCCATAATGACTCCGCACTGATATTGTACACGGATGCAGCGGTTCAAAGTGAGCGGGCTTTGGGTGTGTGGTTCGACAGGGGAGAGTCATGATTGGAGCTTTTGCTATTGGGATGGAGAGAGCACATAGCGTGGAAGAGGCCAAGGCCCTCTCATGTCGCCAGGGACTGCTTTTGCTCTTAGAACGAAAATTGTCAATTCAAAAAGTTCGAGTCGATGCATTACGTGTCATACAAGGTGTCAAGTGCCCTAATGATAAAGGGATTTTGGCACCTTTGTATCACCAGATTAGGGCTCTACTATCACAGCTGAATTGTGAACTCTTTTCACATGTTCCACGAGATGAGAATCAAGCTGCTCATGCATTAGCATATCCTGCTGCTACATCGCTAACTAAGGATGTTTGGTTTGATTGTTTACCTCGTTTTCTTTCTTTGTATTTGGACGATTCGGCGTTATGAATGAATAACGTTTTTTCTCCAGAAAAAAAAAATTCGGCTAAAGTTAGTATGGTAGTTTGTGTTATCGATGGCTAAAACCATATAACAAAAACACAAACTTGAAGTCTGCAGCTCATATTTTTTTGGTTATTTCAATTCTCAAAGTACTTATTTGTGTTCTAACTTAAGTTTAATTAATAAATCATTTGTTTCTGTATCGTTCAGTTTTTAACAAAATTATTATCTTAAACAATTGACAAACGGCTAATAGGCACAACATAACCCTAACTTTTTAGTTTATTGTGCAAACTAACCTAACCTTTCAAACTTGCGCAATGATAACATTTAAATATCACATTTTTTGCGCAATCTAACTTTTTTATTTTAAAAAGACAATAATAGCCTCAAATTCTAATTTAGTTAAAATTAGTATAAAATCATTAAAATGAAAATTACAAATATTAAATTTTAGTATTTCTTTTTTAAACATCATTCATGTAGTGAAAACAAAAATATATGATTCATCATGAACTCAATAGGAAACCGCCATGGATGAAACATTAGTTTCGAGAAACACAATTCTGTAGACTGGGATGGACCAAGGGGGCCTCGCCCTACTCCACGTGTGACGATTCGCTTAACTGAAATGAATAAAAAGTGTAAAATAAATGAGAACAAGTTTAAAAATGACAAAGAATATAACGAATTAGATCAATAAACAAATTAAAAAGTCAAGTCAGACATCCCCACCCTCATAACAATCTGGTTCACACCTATCCTGCATTAGGCAGAAAGAATAGCAGATCAATTCGCCTCACTGTCATCACTAAATTCTCATTAGTTGATTTTTTTAAAAAAAATATAACTAAATTATAATTTTTCTTATTTATATATATTTCTTATTTAATAGTAATTTTTAATTCAATTAAAATTTGAGGGTACTATAGTATTTTTAAGTTAAAAATGTTAGATTACACAAAAAAGGCAAGATATGAGGTTAGAATTGCCAAGTTTTAAATATTAGGCTTAGATTACACAATAAGAAGAAAAGTTGGGGTTAGATAACGCAAATTAGCCATTCACAAACCATTTCTATTTTAAAATATAACTAGTATAGCATTCGTGCAATGCACATAAAAGCCGCTAATAAAATGATATAACAATGCAAATAATAGAATTTTTTAAATAAGATAAAATTGCAAAATTTAATGAAAAGATAATGTTAGTGCATTAAGTATTAGATTATCAATCACAAATAATTTCCCTCTATTGTTTAACAAATTGTGAATTACAATGAACAAAAATTACGGACATTACTGTAGTAGTAAATGTCCTCCCCATTGGATTATGGTTTCCCTAATTTTCTCGTTAATAATTTTTTTAAACAAAAAACCATAGATGATGATGATGATGATGGAAAATATGTATTAGAGCATTTCGTTGTGATTACAATTCCTCTTCCCTAGTAATAAAACAAATTAAGACCAAGTAATTTGTGGATATCAATGTTCATCGATTATTATTTTTTTCCTGAATTTTTTTAAAATAATAAAAAGCTACAACTTCAACATGCCTAAGATGATATAATTCTATCGACATTCATAAATTTAAAGACAAAATTTATTAAAAGTAATTTAGCTATTTACATTATTTCTTAAAATAATTAATTATCAGCTTGCGGGATCAATTTATGGCTTGTGATTGGAGGCTCAAGCTTGGAATAAGAGGTCCCAGGTTTGAATTGCTCGTATGTTTCCCTCCCTTCCCTTATTTCCCCTTCTACAAAAAAATAAATTAATTAATCAGTAATAATTATCAAATAATTAGCAGCTTAATCTTCCTCAGCAAATTGTGAAGTGATTAACATGGAATTAACTGATGCAGAAATAATATCATAATGCCACCCAATTGAACAAACTAAATATCAACCACTCTAATTTTTTCTTAATTTATTTATTTGGACAAATTGTTAATGCATATCACTCATCCGTTTTATAATACATCCAAAAAACCACCCACTTTATGATGTATCTTGGAAATTAACTCGGAAAATTACATCGAATTCTAAAATATTGCCCATAAATAAGAATATACTCTGATTTGCATGAATTAAGGATATTTTATCAAAATCTTCTCAATTAGGAAAAAAGCATAGAAAATATCGTGAATAAATGAAGACACCCATATGGGAAAAGTAATGTGTTTTAAAAAGTAAAAAAAAAATAATAATAATTACCATAAATAGTTCATGAGATGGTATACTGCAGAATTTGAAGTGGCTATAAGTACCACATAAAAAACAGGAAAATAGCTGTTCCCGTAGGTACAACTACCTTTGTTTTAAGGATATATAGATTTAGTCAAACCAATCACTATACATATTTAGCATGATCCACTTGTATTACACAAATTTCAAGCACTCATTCTCACAAAATCCATTTTTGATTTTAAACAAAGATGATTTTGTTAATGTGTATAAGTTTGTCCAAGTATATGAAAGGATGCCAATTATCAAGAATTCTCATATGCCTACAATGGGAATCATATAAGATACCTACCTTCATTGATATATCATCAAGTGTCTTATATTTTAAAACTTTTAACTTATTCAACGTTTGGTGATCTACCATTAGAGGTGGACACTTTTTCACAATGAGTAGTGCTATTTATCCAATCTCTAGTTTAGTTGGTATTTTTACATCGAAGGATATGGATAATCATAAATACATAGAAACGTCTACTCATTCACTGTCTAATAAAAAATACCAATTAAACTAGAAACTGTTTTTCAATCTAGAAAAATAGTATTAAACAATCGGTTTTAGTAACACAAGATTGTTCAGCCATCTGGGAAAACGATAGTAATTATATCATAATCACGTCCTAAAGCACAAGTAGTTCAGCCCAGATTACATATGTGATTTCTGCAGCGCAATCGTGGACTCGTACTAGTCCTCAATCGGGGGCTGACCCAGACTTTAAGATCATAAAATGGATTTCAAGTTAGATTTCGCCAAAAAAAAAAAAAAAAGAATATTTATTTTCATATGAATGTGCATATTGGATATTATACTAATTGGGGAAAAAAATTGACCCTACAGGAGATTATCTACTTTACTGATTGAAAAAATTTTAGATCATTTATATAATCTGTGTAAATATTATTCTACTTTTCTATCCTTATAGATGGTTCACTTAACAATAATAGATTAAGAAATGGGTGGTTCACTTAACAATAATAGATTGAAAAATGGGTGGGTGGTTATATTGACACAACATTTTTTACTAACCACACCACAATACAATTATATTCAATATCCTTATGTTTTTAAATTTTTACATTCACGTCACTAATTTATTCTGGTCATATTTTCATTTTCAATCTTTTATTGGTCATTCATCTTGCACCGAAATCATATTTTGATCTTAAAAATTTTTGTGCAAAGCTATTTTTCTAACTAATATTTATAAAAATAGAAGTACACATTTTTATTAGATCTTAAAGTATTTAAAAAAAATGAAACATATATCCCATCATCAAAAACATGAAGCGATAAGAAAATGAAAGATTTGAGAAAAAAATGTAGGACAAAAAATGTTGGGCACATAAATGTTTGTTAAAAAGACTTGCAACTAGGGATCTTTACTTTAATTAAAACCACATTTCATCCGTGCGTTGCATAGGTAAATTTTTAGAGAAATTTCATACATAAAATGTAGCATAATTATGTTTATTAGGATTAATGTCACAAATAAACAGATCGGAAGAGCACACGTCTGCAGTTATGTGTATTCTACACTGGCTAGCAGTATTTAATGAATTCTTGATTTTGTATTTTAATTATTTCCAAGAACATATGTCAACTCATGTAACAAAACTCACATTATATATGTTAATATAAAAAACAAAAAAAAAATTAAGACTGTAGATCGTATTTATGATACTTTTATTCGAATAATAAGCACATATAGGTGTTTCACGTATACAACTAGGAAAAGCAATTAAAAGATAGATAATTGGTAATGTATACACTGAATAAAGAAAATTGAAATTAAAATTGGTTGCTTATTGAAATAAAGTATTATAGGTCTCGATTGCAGAATTTGACTATTCACTATGTGCAATCTATATTAAGATCAATGAATTATTAGTTCAATTTCAAACTGGTATTACGAAATGCATCTATGTTCTACAATATACGATTAGATAATTGAAATCCAAGACCATTAAGAAATGCCACATAATGGGAAGGTTATAGTATATGTACTACCTCCATCTTAAAAAGATGATCCTATTCATTTTTTCAAAAAAATTAAGAAAAGCTCATTAAATAGTATCAAAAAAATAAATTTTAACATCATTTCCATATTATACCCTTTTATTTATTAATTATTTCACTTTAATAATTATATTTATTAAATAATTATTTATTAAATTTTAACATTATTTCTATATTATACCCTTTTATTTATTAAATAATTATGTTTATTAAATAGGGACATATAAGAGAACTAGTATTTCAACTACTTTTTAAAAATAAAACTGAACTATATTTTGGAATAGACAAAAAAGAAAAACTAGATCATTTTTTTTGGAGACTAAGGTAGTACTTTTTAGCAATCTAAATATTAAAGATATATATACAAACATCTCTTGAACTCATAACAAAATAACCAAATATTCATTGGCTTAAATCAATGGTGAAACACAGTAATAGAAATATAATAGTTATCAAGAATTATAAACTTGTTCATTTAAAAAAAAAACAACTATTATTTTTACAATTTGAAATAATAAAAAATAGAACTAGTCCATAGAATATACAACCTTGGAGGATCTTATTGTCTACTCCCATTCAATCTTTTTTTTCCTGAGCAGTTAATTCTTTAGAATGTTATGTTACAGCCACTCATATCACAAGAACTTGCACACAAACAACTCAGTTTACTATAACTGATGTCAAAAACCTGAATCACTAACTATTAAAATATCATATTTAATTGAACTCATACGCCATATAAATCAAAAGTCTAGTAGTTATTTCTATAAAACGTACATCATAAAATAACGTTGTAGCAAAATACTAATGAATCATACACCTATTTTAGTAAACACACACACATACACACACATATAAACCCTTGTAATGATTGAAACTAAAAATACCCTCCCACAAAACTTAATACAAATATAAAAAAGAAAATTTTAACTTATACTCGAGAAACTTGTAGAAAATACTAAACCATTCTTAATTCTTCATAGATTTTTTCCTTTTATCAACTTTACATAAATCATCCTAATTTGACAAACTTTCAAAGTGATAATATAAATATCTAAGTTGTACAATTTAATGTTAAAAAATTATATAACTTCACTAAGTCTAGTATATTAACATCAATTCATTCTCTATTAGATTTTTGAGCACCTATGTCATCGGAGTAGTTATTTGGATCAATAGCACTCATGCAATGCAAAGAATGAACCACCAATAAATTCAAATTGAAATTACACAATAATTGTAGAGTAACAATGAAATTAGGATGCACGCATGCATCTTAATACAACAACTTCATTTGAGCATTAAAATATGTGACTTATTTCAACTAATACAAATTTTGAAAATGCCTTTAAATACAATATTTGCAGCAGTAGAGTTGTTTGATTTACATTTTTATCAATAATTTGCATTTACATTTTTAATCAAAGACACAGCTCATTTAGCATAACAGAAAATTTTGGAGGCTAGTACTTGGGGGGATAATCTTTGATTTGAAGAAGCAAATCAAACAAGTTTGAGATAGAAAATTATCTTTAACTCCAATCCCTTGTATGTGATAGATTCGTTGAAACGTAAACATGAAATCAACCATAATTTTTAATATATAGTTTTTAACTCAGTGACTATACTGGATTAATAGGTTTCTGGTTTGACCGATGGGTCACTGCTAACTTGGTTGCCAATTCAAGTATATGTGGTTAACGATAATATATTTCTCCGAGTTGTGCTATTTAAACAAAAATACATACAAAAATTCTAGCAAAACTAACACATGGAACAATCCTATTTTTTAACACATCACATCACTTTTACATCAATACTAATAACTTATGACACTTGTCTATTTTGTCACCTTTTTTATCCCTTATTTTGTCTAATTAGAATTTTCCTATTTTTTTAGTGAAAATACGTGAGAATAGTGATATAGAAATGAAAATTATTAACCAAAAAAAAAAAAGAGTTCAAGCAATAGTTTAAAAGTCACTTCTTGACATATAGTTCATGAGTTCAATCTTTCACTATTAGATTTGTAACAATATTTTTATAAAAAGTGACAACTGGTCGGGCCTTGTAGGGTTTTTGATTTAGGAAATTATTTTTTGTTACAATTCCTTGTACATGATAGAGCCGTTATAGCACAAACATGAACCCAATCATAGTTTTCAATATTTATTTGTTCATTGACTCGGTAACTGTATTCGGCTAACAAGTTTCTGGCTTAACTGGTTGTTCAATTCTAATTCGGTTGCCAATTCAAGTATATATAGTTAATAATAATATTTGTTTGAGTGAAATACGCTAGATTAGTAATATATAAATGAAAATCATTAACAAAAAAATGAGTTGTTTTAATGGTTTAAAAAGTACTTTTTAATATGTAGGTCATAACTCATGAGTTCAAACTTTCATCATTACAATTGTACAATTTTTTTTATCAAAAGTAACAACCGGTATGGTTTGGCATTATAATTCATGGTGCCATATAGCGTTAGGTGGAAAAGATCAGTATATTGTGCCCGAAAATTACTTTAATTGTGTCAGACAACTATGATTTAATATGTGTGTGTATTAGATTTTCACCTGTGCCAGGAATAATGCATATCAAGTTATTTTTAGAAAAATAAATAACAAGAAATTTTATAACTCTTTTCTTTTCTTTTTTTCCTTTTTTTTTGTATGGTGGAATTTTATAAGGTTACGTTACTCAATAAAGAATAAATAATTTTTAACATCAACTAAATAATAATAATGTAATTTTGTTCTTTACGGCAAATCTTAACCTTATTGTTATAGTTAACGCAAATAAATAAGTTCCTGCGAATATAAATCTCGTTTGTTGAGTCAAAAGCTAAATTTGGCATCAGTAAATTGGTGCCGTCTGTGGGAAAATTATAAAAAGTTGTGTAAAGCAAACTTCCTGCGAAATTTACCTCCGATAGAAGGAAATGAGCAAAAGACGTTCCAAGAGTCAAAAGATAAAAACCAATGATGTCAGATTGCCCCAGGCTCAGAAAAAACCGAGCGTCTGCCAGTGCTGTCCCCTCATGACTGGCAGCTCCAACAGAGACCATAACTCTTCGACAACAGGTGGAAGCCCTCACCGAAGAAGTCTGACGTCTGCAACAACATAACTCACCTACTTCCCAACAGCACACAATAAGATCTTCCTCTCATGGGAACGCTTCTTGTTGTGTTGAGAACTTCGAAAGACCCCCAGCGAGGGCTAACCCTCGAAGGGAACATGTCAGAAGAAGGCTAAGTTTCACTCTGACCCAAAACTCCAGTCTACCAGCCTCCAACGTGAGAGCTGCAACAATTCCTGCAAGAAATACAGCTGGGAATAGCATGTTTAGCATGCTAAGACCCCACCCTCAGCAAGGGCCTAGGCGTCCAAGGTCACCAAAACCCATGCGACCAAGCGAACGAAGACAAAGGAGAAGAAGTCCTACGCCAATGAATCCTAATAGTCATGCTTCCAGTTCCCATCCAAAGACGTTGCCAGGCCAACGATCAGCTCCTTAGCAGATCCATGAGTTGGCCGAGGTGAGGAAATGATTAAGCGACCTCGAGCAGAAACAGTTGAAAGGAAAAGCGGCAGACGACCTATGGGAAAGGCCATCCACTTTCGACCCGTTCATCCATAAAGCCATCATGCCGTCCAAAATGAAGTTTCCTCAAATAGGGACCTACTGCGTAGAGTCAGACCTAATAGCGCACCTCCATCGATACGTGTCCTGGATGGAGCTACAGAACGCCACGGGAGCCATCATGTTTAAAGCCTTTGCACTTACTTTGGAAGGAAACACTCAGGCTTGGTACGACAACTTAGCCCCAGGGTCCATGCATAGTTGGGAGCTCTCCTCTGAGTTCGTGCCCCAATCTATAGGATCCAAGACCAGGGCCATCCCCAAAGAGATGTTGGGGACGATCAAGCAAGGGAAATCAGAACCACTCAAAGGCTATTTGGACCGCTTCAATAGATCGGTCATGACTATGGAAAAAGTGGCAGACGAATCACTTCTGATCGCGGCCAAGTCGGGCCTCTATAAAGATACCAGCTTCTAGTAGACCATGCACGAAGATCTCCCGAGCACCTACAAGAAGCTTCTGAGGCAGGCTGAGAAATACATCAGCAGGCTGAAAACACCCTAAAGGATGAGAGAAAGGGCCTGCAATGAGGCAAGAAGTCATCCAGCTTGTTCAAGCCTTTCACTAAGCTCAATGCCTCAGTTGAGCAAATCTTCAGCATCTTGCAAAATGATCCAATCTTACCCAAGGGAAGGCCCTTGAGGAAGCCACTGAAGGACGTCAACATGTCCAGATACTATAATTATCATCGAAGACGAATGCAGGAATCTCAAACAAGAGATTGAGAAGCTAATCAAACGGGGATACCTGAGTGAATACATGGCCAATCACCAAGGGCCGGCCTGAGAAGCTCGTCTCCATGCGGACCTCAACGCCCAGCTCCTACTGAACCAACCTCCAGTCGAAATCTGCATACTTATCAGTAGAAACAACGGCATGGAGGGTTCCAAGAGACAGAGGCGAGGTCTCATGAGAGAAGCCTAGAATTGTTACCACCTGCTCACGGCACAACACCCCTTCTCTCGAACCAGCTCGTTCTCTTTCTATAACGAAGATGCTTACGGCGTGTTACACCCTCATGCGGACGCTCTAGTCGTCACTATGCCGGTCTCGGGCATTAAAATCCACAAAACCTTGGTAGACAACGGTAGCACCGTGAACATCATTTATTAACAAACTTTCCAACAAATGAAAATAGACCCAACAAGCTTAAGGCCATATGGTACCAGACTCCAGGGTTTTACGAGAAACTACATGAAAGCAAAGGGCCAGATCACACTCCTTGTTGAACTAGGGGACAAGCCCTGCAAAAGGAGAATAATGCTAGATTTCATTATAGTAGATGTGCCTTTGAACCACAACGCCATTCTAGGTCGCCCAATTCTGTACGAGCTCAACGCCGCGACCTCCATTTACCACTACGTCATGAAGTTCCCAACCTGTTACGGAGCGGCTATAGTGCGTGGCGACCAATAGGCATCAAAGGAATGCGACCTTGATTACGTGGAAGAAACAACCACCTTGACAGAGGTTCGCACAATCACCCCAAACTTAACGGGCTAGAGAATTAGCCACTATTAAACTCCACACTAAAGTGTCAGCACGTGAGGCACAGGAACAAGCTCGGATCTTCGTCCGGTCCCTGAGGAGGAGCATTTCCCCTACCCAGTTGAGGAGGCCAACCCAAGAGCAACAAAGTAGAAGGCTGAGAGTTGGGTATCAATTCTACATTTTGCACCTTTTCAAATTTTTTATATACCGACTGTCAGGTCATGGCTAAAAAAGGAATACGCTCATATGCGTCAGCCATAATTTTGTGACCTAATAGTTAATTTGAAGGATGAATGTTTATTCTGGTAAAACATCCCCCTCTCAACGCAAACGTAAGGCAGAATCCGTCGCACTTAAGTCAGAGAATTCACGCTCAACGACTAAAACAAGCTTTTAGTCCGCACTCAAGTATACAGGTCCGTGCTCTAAGTTAGAATAAGCTTCTAACTAGTGACCTCACAGTTGGCCATGACTAGAACAAGCTTTTAGTCTGCGCTCAAGTCGAAGAATTCACGCTCAACAACTAGAACACACTTTTAGTCCGTTCTCAAGTATACAGGTCCGTTCTCTAAGTTAGAACAAGCTTCTAACTAGCAACCTCACACTTGACCATGACTAGAACAAGCTTTTAGTCTGCACTCAAGTCGAAGAATTCCTGTTCAACGGCTAGAACAAGCTTTTAGTCCGCGCTCAAGTATACATGTCCATGCTCTAAGTTAGAACAAGCTTCTAACTAGCAACCTCACATTTGACCATGACTAGAACAAGCTTTTAGTTTGCACTCAAGTCGAAGAATTCAAGCTCAATAGCTAGAACATGCTTTTAGTCCGCGCTCAAGTATACAGGTCCGCGCTCTAAGTTAGAACAAGCTTCTAACTAGCGATCTCACACTTGACCATGACTAGAAAAAGCTTTTAGTCTGCACTCAAGTCAAAGAATTCGCACTCAACGACTAGAACATGTTTTTATCGGGCGCTCAAGTATACAGGTCGGCGGGGACAGGAGCTTCCGATATGATTTCGACCTCCTCATCCTCATCATCATAGCTCGCATAGCTGCACTCTTCCTTCAACTTGGTGACCTGCTCCTTGAGGAATCTCAAATCACACTCCGAATGCTCCCTCAGGACCTCGCTCAAAATCTCCCTAGCCGTCTCATAATAAAGACCGGTATTAGCACTCTTGAACTCCTCAAAGGCCTTGTATTTAGCCACCGCCTCCTGGTACGTGGCGAGCTCGCTAGCAGCGGCTCTTCTTTCAACCTCTCTGAAGACCTGATCATGGCTTGACCTTTATGTCACAAGCTAGCTCGCCAAGTCCTCAAACTTCTTCTTCCAAGCTTCAAGTTCAGTGCACAATTTGGCCAACTCCCTCCGGCCACGTGCAGCTCTTGCTCTTTCTCCCTAAGAGCCAGCTCTGCCTCCTGCTTCACCTTGTTGGCCTCGGTAGCCTAGCCGAAGAGTTTCCTCTTCTTCCCAAGGAAACACCCTACCTGGGCCATGGCGTGTTCGTCTAAAATAGCTGACCGAACCCGCATCACCGCGCTCGCCTGCAGGAGCTCGGCCATTGTTGAATTGGCCGCGAAGCCTTCCCACTTCCTGGACTAGCCCCGTGCCACGCTACTCATGGCATCTGTAACAGCCTCTGGTATCGCCAGGTCACTAATAGAGAAGGGTTTCCTAGCCAAGTTGAACTTGAGCAAGATGCCTTTGGTTTTTTGCCGATAAATCTCTTTATCTCAACTCGTCTAGCTTGGTCTACCGGGAGATAAAGATCTTCACCCAGGACGTCAATAGACCACTAAGTAGGTCATTCTTCATGATGAGGAACATCAACATAGACAGCAGGAAGGAGAGGCAGAGAACTAGCCAGGGGCTCCCGGATGGCCAACTGCCGTTTCTTGGGTCGCTCGGAGGCAGCCACCTGGTCAGTTGTCATGAGCCTCTTTCCAACAGCTTTATCTTGCCTCATCTTTTTCCTCTCCTCCTGCCTCCTCAAAGCCTCGTTCAATTGCTCGGCAGTTCTCATCTCCTCAGCCTTGTCGCCCATCGTTTTCCTCTTCTCCCATGCCACTCTCTTCCTCTCGGCCTCTCGAATAGCCCGCTTTTGGCCCCTAGAGAGGTATCTCTCCCCTGAAAAGAAACAAGAGTCAAGTCCGAAGGAAGGGCTCAAAAGGCAAGGTGTCCAAGTTTAGAAGAACGGCTTACAGTTGCTCGGATTCCTAGAGATGTGCTCGGACCTAGGAATAGACAGGCCGGTGATTATGAGAAAGTATTCGTCTGTCAGGTCTGCAACGTGACGATGATGTTTCAGAATTTGGGCTACTATCTCAGCTCGCTCCTGAAACAACGCAGAAAGTGCTAGGCCTCGCTTGATACCTGATAAAGAAGAAAATACAGCTAAAGCGTCTGTCAGTCAACCTGCTGAGGGAGCTATGTCGAAAATACGCTAACTGGATTCCATGTAGTTCGTGGTAACGGTCGTATCCTCATAACTGGAAGTCGGCAAACTCCTCCACTCGCCCCTTATCCAGAACCAGCTCTTTTCCCAACTATGGCCAGATTCAGATGCCCCTTTCACTAAGTTTCCCCAGAGGTTTAAGGCCCCAGCCTTAGACCGTGCAGCTAGGTTAAACCACACTTTCCTAGCGGGCGAGGGTCATAACACATAGTACTCATTGAAGTCATCAGGACTCGGGTACCCCCATCCTTTGTGTTGCTACAAAGCGAGGACTCTGATTATTGTCCTCCAGCTCACAGGTGTAATTTGAGATGAGGCAATCCTCCAGGATCTCAATAGTCCAGTGATAGGCCTCGAAAGCGGAACACAAAAGCCGGCCTCGAACATCCTAATGCGCGCCACTACACACCCCCTGGGAGGGCAATGAGTCCGCTCTTCCTCGTAAAGGATCTAAAGCGCGACATGATCAGGAATACGGCAATCATGCCTTACCGTATGGAGGTCAGTTTCTCTTATTTTGAAGGGAATGTGTTTGCACACCCACCGTCAGTCTTTACCAGGAATCATCGCCACCGGAGGCCTCTCACTAGAACTTACCTCCTCATTACCCTCGCTCTCATCATCCGTCCAATCAAATTGGACTCCTGACGCCGAATCCGGCATTTTCCTCGTCGTCTCCTCATCTATAGACCACTCCATGTCTACTGCCGCACCCTCGCATGTATCACTCACTAGAAAGAACCCCTTCCTACCCTCCATTCAGCGAAATCCCCTGTAAATCAGGAAAAGATTATTCTTTACCTTGGCACTGAAGTTGTCTCGGAAGATTGAAGGAACACCGGGGTAGGATCAACAAATTGTGAAGAAGCAGGAAAAGGTTAATGACAGAAAACTCCTAAGAACTTATTGCGAAGGAAGATAATGCGGAAGGAAGGAGTGTACATAAGGGAACAAATAGAGTCATGTGGGAAGATGGAAAGGCAACAGCCACGTACGATATGGGGAACTTAAAGGGTACTATTTAAGAATAATGATTATTGCCTTTAAAGATTCCTGGACACGCCATTCCACTAAAAGACGGACACATGGCAAAGAGCGCTGCCTCAACCCTCTTTTTTGAAATTCAAAGAGTCATATTTCGGGCGGCAAAAGAGTTTCAAGAAAATGGCTAGTTTACCTTCGAGGCAGCTAAACCTTGGGCTCAAGAAACAGTAACCTTGAGGGGGCATTTTGTAGTCACTAGGCCGCAAAAATCAGAGAGGGTCAAAGGTCAACGAAGATCAACAGGCACGGGGTCTTGGAAACAGGCCTCAAGCGCCTTACCTAACTGGACAGCCTGACGATCTAATGACTAGAGAACCTGGAGACCTGATTCAGCGACCAGGAGGTGGATATCTTCCCTGACGCTCCTATGGTCCAGGGCGCCTAGGCACCCAGGCAGCGACCCGACGTAGCGTCGTGACTTAGCGAGATAGCTGGCTAAGCAACAGCATGGGAACCCACATGAGAAATCTTATCACTTACGGCTGATAGAATGCCAACATTAAATGAGAAACGATGGTCACCTACTCCATATATGGCTTAAGCAACCATTAGTCAAAAAGTAATGGATTAATCCCGGCTGATTTGACATTTATGTCATCCCTGTGGGCTCAGTATTAAATGCATGTAATTATTATTCCCATGCAAACAAGCAAATGTACACTATAAATAGAGGCATGCAGAAGTGACAAAAGGTAGACACTAAAACCTCATCATTCTTGTCTCCACACATTTATAGTCCTCCATTTATTTCAAAAGTTACGAACAATCCTTGTCTTAATTTGCATTTATTGCTCATACCAATTTGAATATTCGTTCCCGCGAATATAAATCTCGTTTGTTGAGTCAAAAACTAAATTTGGCATCAACAATAACAATTTTCATTGTCTAATGAATTATAAACTACAAATTTTTCGCTCAAAAAAATTATTAACTACAAATTTTAAGCACATGGACACTTCCCATTGGTTAGATAATTAGATAATTATATTTATTCATAATTTAAACAATTAAATGATAAGAAATATCAATTAAATTATGATAAACAATTAAGTTATATAAATACTTATTAGTTATTAAATTGAATAGTGAATATTGTTTAAAAAAATGAATGGATAAGGGGAATGAGAATAACATTTTTTTAAAAAAATTGAAAAATTCAAAATACCACACGAGTTACTGCTAATATAAAATAAAATGTCGAACGAGACCATACTAATAGATTTATTACTAGAAAACTGTGGTCAAAGATACTGCAAACTAATTTCCTTATATACATATATATATATATATATATATTGATGTGGTGTTGATGTCAAAAGTTGAAGACGCTTCTGAATTTGGGCTTATCATTAGAGATTGTGGCCTCATGCTTCAAAGAAGTGCACACTATCAAGTTAATTTCATGTCAAGGCAAGCTAAGGGAGTAGCCCATAAATTAGCGCAGAACGCTTTTGATGTCCATGAACCTTATAATGTATTCTGCACCATTTTGGCTTAAAGATAATCTCAATTTGGATGTACTGAACAATTCGAATGATAATGAAATTTGAATTTCTTCTGTCAAAATAATAATAATGTGTTATTTCACCCAAATTTATTACATAATTATCTATCAATATTTTATGTATTTTGCTACAAAAATTCAAAGATAAATCATTAATCAACAACAAAGAAGTTTTTGTCCTCATATTATCGGGAATTTTGTTATAAAAAAGGTAATTAAAATTAAAAACAAATAGTTTTCCAGTAACAATCGTATACAAAGAAAAAATGCTTTTGATCTTTTAGGAATTTATTTTTGAAATAAGATTGTTTAGAAATTTTTGTGATTGAAAACCTTCTCCAATTTATTTTCTAAATTTATAAAATATGTCGCTAACATAGTTTCTATATCACTAGTCCCAATCAGATGTGAAATTCATCTAATCACATGCAAATGTTATTTAATGCTGTAGACAAAAATGAATTTACAGAAAATAAAAATTTGAAGCATTTCTTCTTACCTGAAGTTTGAAATGCAATGAACAACGATCATATATCGGTTTTATTGCAAAGAGTTTCTATCACTTGAAAACACTTGCATGCCAAATATCATTATGGGTGTTTTGTTTGGTGAACGCTTGACCCAACTTGTGGGTTCAAGCTATTAACAGCACTGTCTTGTGTGTATTATTTTTAGCATCTATCAAATATCTTTTTATTAAAAAAAATGCCCAAGGCAATGAAACTATAATTCAAGCCAAACCAATTACAAAAAGAAAAAAAAAATTCATTTTTTAATAATTATTTTGCGATATAAACTCTTACTTCTGGTGGTTTATATACAGAGATGAAAAGATGTGACTTTAATTCAAAACATCTAATACAGAGCTTTCTAGTACCATTATTTATGTCTAGTCAATGACAAGATTTATTATACAATTTCATTTCATGAAATAAAATAATAAATACCATCACGATGCTTTTAACCCGGTTTTCCAAAAATACGAATGATTTTTCCATTTCAACGTAGACTTTTCTTCATATTAATGAGCATTTTTTTAAATTGTTTTTCTTGCATTAATGAACCACCATTTTATGTATATACATGTCAAAAAAGATAAGAACGTATATTTCATCCTATATTCCACTAAATAATTAAATTATGAATAGTGTACCACTTGTGTAATGCACACAAAGAATTTAATTTTTTATCTTTGTTGTGATAAGAAAAGAAATGCCAAAGAGTAGAAATTAAAGGTGGGACTCTCTCCCACGAAGGATAGGGAGATCGACTTTCCTCCTGATTCTTCCAAACTGGGGCTGACTTTCACCTTTGATTTTGGTTTCTTTTGGCTTTTGGTGGTCTTGATTGTCAGATTGTGCTTCTTTGATGACGGGCTTGGTGTTTTTGCGTCTCGGAGCTTGGTGTTGTTGCTTATTGGTCGCACCTCCGGCACTACTGCCCTCGGCTTCAATCTGTTGATGCTGTCTCGAGCCCATCTGAAGCTTTGCTGCGGTAGGCCACCAGGACACCGAGTTGGCGAGGCCTTCCATTTTCTGCAGCTCTGGCTCGTTGTGGGGTTGGTAGTGGTGGGAACGTTAGCCTTTGCTCGGTTTTGGTCTCTCATCTGTCAATCTGGCACACCACCACCGTGGTTACTCTGCCCGAGAAGTGATTCAACGAGTGCAGAGCTCTCACACTGTTTTGGGTTCTACTCGTAACTCCAGCAGTGTGGTTGGGATAGCCTTTCGTGGAAGTTCTGGTAGGGCAAAAGCAAGCGATGGCACTGGCAATGTCATGGAATTATTTAGACCTAATCTGGTTAGCTTAACCTGTGTCAAATTTTGTATTTTGTCCTCTTTGTTATGCAGCAGTTGGACGGATTATATACTTTTGTAGCTTCATGTTAATTGAAATAAAATTTGCTTTCAAAAAAAAAAAAAAAAACAAAAAGAGTAGAAATTAAAGGCCACAACATTAGGAGGAAAAAAATGCAATATTCACTCGAAGAAATTAGAGCATACACAATTTTTCTCTGTGTTTGACATCGACATGTCAAAAAGCGCCTTTTTTTTATACTTAAACAAGAATTTTTTTTTTTTTTTTTGTGACACAATTAAGCGAACTTCAATTAAGAGTGTAGGCTCAAACTTAAAAGATTTTATCCTTGTAAGAGGGTTTTTTGCCACTTGAACTATCACCTATTGTTTAAGATGTTATTAAATAAAACAATACTATTTGTCTAAACTAGAAGCAAATTTCAATTTTTGAGCTCAGTAAATGGTGCTGCAAAGAAAAAATTTAGGTACTCGAGGAGTATACTAATACGGTACTTCAAGCCAGTGAAGAACCTACACGTGAGTTCTTAGACCTTTTAACCCATATATGGGTTGTTAAGTGACCTGGAACACTGTAAATAGAGTACCAAATATTTTCTGGCAAAGTAGGTGAAGAACTAGGTCAAGAAGCAACAGAAAGAAGAGGCGTGAGTCTGCAATCATAAAAAAAAAAAAAAGGAACTTGAAACAGAGCAACTCGAATGCAAAAGAGAAGAATGTGAATGTTTTTGTTAAATGGGTTCAAAATAGAAAATTATCAGTTGTACAATTATACGGTTGCTTGAGACTATGATAGCCACACAAAATGCTAGAAAAGACCCTCATATATCCTATCTACTTTATGCTATTTTAGCAATACCGTAGAGGCTCGTTCTTTACTACATGTGATCGTGCTCATGGATAGAGCATTAGCTAAGAATTGGGGGGTTATTTTGGAGCCGTGTCATATCATTAATACCTGCATGAGGAGAGACCGAGAATGTCCCAGACACGACTCTCCTAAACCAACCACTTTTACCAGATTATTTTAATTGAAAATGAATAGAAAAAAGTGCAGGAAAAAAGAGTGGGAAAGTGAAAAAAAGGAAAGATATAGGGAGAAATTCAAAAATATTGATAAACTAGTAGTTCAAGACGTGGATATGGATGTGGAATGTAGAAAGAATGTTTGAAATGATGATGATCAAAAAGTTGTGAAAAAATGATGAAAAAATAAGATAAATGTGTGGCGAGAGACAGAGGGAAATTCAAAAATATTGATAAAATAGTAGTGCAAGACGTGGAGATAGATATGGAATGTAGAAAGGATGTTAGAAATGATGATAATCAAAAAGTTGTGAAAAAATGATGAAAAAATAGGATAAATGTGTGAAGAGAAATAAAGAGAAATTCAAAAATATTGATAAAATAGTAGTGCAAGACGTGGAGATGGATGTGGAATGTAGAAAGGATGGTAGAAATGATGATGATCAAAAAGTTATGAAAAAATGATGAAAAAATAGGATAAATGTGTGAAAAAGTGATTGAAAAAAAGTAGAAATTAAAATAAAAATAAGAAACATACAGATGCACCAAATTGTTTTTACCTCTCTCTTTCCATATAGAAAGAGTGTCTAGAAGCTGACACGGAGCTAGGAATTTAGGTGAGTGTGGTCCAAAATTTTGAAAGTGAAAAAATGTAGAATAATTCATTAATGAATACAAATTCACATGAGGTACCTTACAATTGTTCTTTACGGGTTTTCATACCCTGAAACTACTTCATAATGATTTCATTAACAATCTTCAAAAATATGTCTTTTTCTACACAAACAAGAAGGTTATCATTCATCCACTCATCACCCATTCGATTGCGCAATCTATTCTTTACAATGGTCATTGTAGAAAACACTATTTCCACACTAGCAGTGCTAAAAGTAATGCCAAAGTCAAAAGCTTGAAAATCAAAGGATATAGCCTATGTTTCTTTCTCTGCACTAACTTCCCTGCAAGATCACGAAGGCCTTTTAACCCTTTAAACAAGATGTTAGAACGCACATCAACAATATAAGTATCAAGTTGATCCTTAAGTTTGAGGATATCCTAGAGCAATTACATATTCATTATGATATTATCCACACCTAGACTTCTATAGCCAACTGCTGTTGACGTTGGGGTTTGACATAGACCCAAGTCAGCAATAAAAGTGTGATGGGATGATGAGGTAAGATTAAGGTTTCTTATCAGAGTGAGGTCTGACGTGAACGTGTGAACGGGAGGAGTTTGATCAGGAGACGAGTTCAGGAGCAATTGAGTGTAATGCAATAATTCTCTCTCTAGATTCTATATTTTAGGCAAAAAACACCTCTTCTTTTTTGGTACCCAAAGACCCTTATTTATAGGCAAATCTCGAGGTACTTTGGGGATTTTATACAACTTGTTCAGACACGAACTTAGTTGATACATATAAAAGTACAATTTTTCTTTAGTTTTTCTTAACAACTGCCTTCAACTATCAACTAACTCTTACACCCGACATGAGTTCCCATTCATACTATAGACTGTCCTAATCCTATCATAAAGGAGATATAGGCTTCTGTTAGGCCATTCCTGATCGGGTGTTTCTGTTAGGCCGGTTTTTGATCGGTTGACTCTTTTTGATCTTCAGTTATACATTTAGCCTTATTCTCAATATTTTTCTGATCGGTTAATTGGGTCCTGATTGGATCATTTCGGATCGGCCCAAGAGTTCCAATATTATATCATATAATTTGGCACTATTTTTTGCATTCTCCTGTTCATTCAACCAAGTTTGGATTGGCCAACATGGTTGTCCTACCTAGATGTCGCCTAGTTCTGAACGTCAAATCTAGATCGGCCAAAACAGGAAGATCAAACTCTAGATCTGGATCGGCCAAGATATGTTGGATCTCAAATTGACTAGAAAGCACCTCTTGTGAAGAGACCTAGATCGGCCAAAATAAGAAGATCAGAACTCTAGATCTGGATTAGCCGAGATATGAGATCGGAAGAGCGATTGGAAAACACCTATTGTGAAGAGATCCAAATCGGCCGAAATTGGATGATCAAAACTATAGATCCAGATCGGCCTGACTAGCATAAATGTACGATACAATCTCTTTGATCTTTCATTATTCGTAACATGTCTGGATCTTCCTAATCAGATCCTCTTTTCTATGGCCTCAAATACGGTTGACTAGCCAAACTAATATAAACAATTGCCCCCAGTGGTTGGGGTTAAGTATCGCTAAACACCGTAAAAATTCAAATTTGATGGGAGTTGGGATGTGAAGCTGCTTTATGATTTACATTTTAGCCTTCTGGCCCTCAGATTTTCAATGGGGTAGAAGAATGATCGGGCCTCTAGGCACTTCCGATCTCAAATCTAACTTAACGGCTCAGAACTTTTGGATAGCGGATCTCACAACATATGCTGATTTGGGCTTTTCACCCTTCTGTGTATAGGAAAAGACCATGTATGCACTTTGTTTCCATAACTCCAGTCTTGTTGATTCCAGTTGACTTGGAAAGATTATATAGCCGCTAATAAGATCATTGTATGTTTTCTCACTTCGGAGTAAGACATCCGATATTGCCCATCTAGGAAGAAGAAAGGGGCCGCAACATTTAAGGTGCAAAAAAATTGAGGAGGCAACAGGCCAACCATAGCTGAAAAGTCACTTTCCAAAGGAATTGGTGTCATATCGCCTCAGGATGGCAATCATGATATGTTCTTTCTCTCTATCCACTAGAGCTGAGCCTCTAATTTCGTAAAGCTGAAGGATAGACTTCCTAGAATATTTTGAGATGCCAGGTCTATTCACGACCCTGGCCCTAAGTCCTGAAGAAAGTCCCAACCAGCATCAGAAAATCATATGAGATGTTGGCGAGGAGCTAGGCTAAGAAAGATGATGACAAGTTCTCAAAGATGGACGTTATGGAGTCCGTTTGCTCAGTTTTCCTCCTTGGCTGCTCAACTAGTGAATGCACTTGGCCATTCTCAGTCTAAGACAAAAGAGCTTATGGACTATCAAAATCATTTCTAAGAGAAGTCTGGGCAGGACAAAATTGAATTGAATGCTTTGAAGGGAAAACTTACCGAAACCAAGAAAGAACTGGAGTATGAGAAGTCAGGTCAGCTGATGGACCTCCAGAATATTATACCTCCAATATTCATGTCCTGGAGAAACAATTCAAATATATGGTTCACAACCCTAAGGTGGAACTGGGCAGATCAAAAGAAGAAGCCCGAGCCGACTATGTAACTCAAGCCAGAGGCTTCCGTGATTTTAAGCTTTATGTAACTCAGGTCAGCTGATGGACCTCCAGAATATTATACCTCCAATATTCATGTCCTGGAGAAACAATTCAAATATATGGTTCACAACCCTAAGGTGGAACTGGGCAGATCAAAAGAAGAAGCCCGAGCCGACTATGTAACTCAAGCCAGAGGCTTCCGTGATTTTAAGCTTTATGTAACTCAGGTCAGCTGATGGACCTCCAGAATATTATACCTCCAATATTCATGTCCTGGAGAAACAATTCAAATATATGGTTCACAACCCTAAGGTGGAACTGGGCAGATCAAAAGAAGAAGCCCGAGCCGACTATGTAACTCAAGCCAGAGGCTTCCGTGATTTTAAGCTTTATGTAACTCAGGTCAGCTGATGGACCTCCAGAATATTATACCTCCAATATTCATGTCCTGGAGAAACAATTCAAATATATGGTTCACAACCCTAAGGTGGAACTGGGCAGATCAAAAGAAGAAGCCCGAGCCGACTATGTAACTCAAGCCAGAGGCTTCCGTGATTTTAAGCTTTATGTAACTCAGGTCAGCTGATGGACCTCCAGAATATTATACCTCCAATATTCATGTCCTGGAGAAACAATTCAAATATATGGTTCACAACCCTAAGGTGGAACTGGGCAGATCAAAAGAAAAAGCCCGAGCCGACTATGTAACTCAAGCCAGAGGCTTCCGTGATTTTAAGCTTTATGAGGCTGATCAGTTTGACTCCTTTATTTTAGGCCAGGAGGACATTATAAAAAAGGTGAAGGACAAGTTTCCAAATTCGATCTCAAACTTTTTAGTAAGGGGCATGAGAAACTTAAAGCAAATCATGAGCTTAACTTTGCCAAGCAAAAGTAAGATAATCCAAGAATTATAGTTGACTACCCTAACCCTGAGAAGGATAATTTACTGGTAGGAGAAAAGCCCGACACTTTAATTGTTCACTGAAACTCGTGTGCTTTGTATACTTGGTTCGCATGGTCATTGTATATGGTCGGCACTCAAGTTTATCTAATCAAACGATTTTTGTCTTGTCTTAAGCACTTACAAATCTGTCCTATATGGATGATTCTAAGATCAGATATTATAATCCAACCATAAATCAGAATGATCAGATCTCTTCTTCCCTACTGGCCAATCAAAAAAGTATGTGGAATTGAACCATTCAGCTAATTTTGTGATTGCACATAATTGTCCAATTAGGAATTGGAATGATCACAGCTCTTGTTCCGTTTCACTTATGGGCTTACACTTGTATTGAATGTAGTCTTGTACATAAAATTTAAGGCCCTCAAAGAGTGTAACGACACCTGAATGTCATTTTACTCTTCAATTTCGAGTTACTTGATTTAAATAGCTTGTTTTCAATCAAAAGGGTCACGAATCAACTAGTTTTTAGTCAATCTGCGCCTCGTGCACAGGCGACTTGCTTCTGGTTGTTTAAACATTCAGGTGATCTAGGAAATCTTTCAAAATATTCGCTTAAAATAGAATTTTCCAAGTATTAATTCCCTAAGTGTTAGGCGAGACTTTCGCCCCATTGAACATGTAAGCCCACTACTAGTCTTATTTAGCATGTCACAACCTAGCTATCTTTAACGAGTACCCAATCAGAAGCTTTGTCCGATTAGGAATGCCTCTGATTTATGATTTTCATTTATCTTTGAACGTCACCTGATCGGTAATCTTTGGCCAATCGGGATTGATTTCCAACACATCTCCAAATGTTCTTTAAACAACAATTTGTCACGCAATTCTTGATTGGTATATTTTAGATGATCAGGATTGATTTTCAACAGGTCTCCAAACGCCATTTGGACACTTGTTTTTGCGCGATTCCTAATCGATCATTTTTTGACGATCAACATTGGTTTCCAGCATGTCTCCGAATGTCGTTTAGACGATTATTTTTTATGCGATTCCTGATCAATATATTTTGGCCGATCAGGATAGATTTTTGACATGCCTCTAAATAGCGTTTAAACGATTATTTCTTGTGCGATTCCTACTAGGTACTTTTTGGCCGATCAAGATTGATCTTCGGCATACCGCTGAATGTCATTTAGAAGATTATTTCTCGTGCGATTCTTGATCGGTACTTTTTGGCCGATCCGGATTGATGTTCGGCATGCCTTCGAATGTCGTTTAGACGATTATTTTTTGTGCGATTCCTGATCTGTACTTTTTGGCTGATCAGGAATGATTTTCGGCATGCCTCTAAATGTTGTGTAAACGATTATTTCTCGTGCAATTCCTGATCAATACTTTTTGGCCAATCAGGAATGATTTTTGGTATGCCTCCAATTGTCGTTTAAATGATTATTTCTCTTGTGATTCCCGATAGGTACTTTTTGGCCGATCAAGGTTGATGTTCAGCGTGCCTTTGAATCATTTAGACGATTATTTCTCATGTAATTCCTGATTGGTACTTTTTAACCGATCAGGATTGATGTTCGACATGCCTCTAAATGATGTTTGAGCACCTATTTCATGACAGACCTTATCAGCTCTTTTCAACCTGTTAGGATCGTTTTTTACTAAGCCGCCAAATGCCATTTCTTCACTGTTCTGTGTGAGGCCTGATAGGTACTTTTCGGCTGACCAAGATTGAGGTTTATTTTGTCTTCTTTACTATGTCTACCTCAATCCCCTAGTGGCGGAGCTCAAATTCATTGCATTTTTGTGAGTTGCATTAGCAAAGTAGTATATTTTAGAACCTTATCTTCTATTATACTGGTAATCCTGTGAACGAGATCCCCAGTCAGGCTTGTTCAACCTAGGAAAATGAGTTCTCTGATTCGGCTCAACGAGCCTTGTGAATGAGGTCCGGGGCTTTGATGCTTTAGTCATGCTAATTCAACCTAGGGAATCAAGTTATTTGATTGGGCTTGACGAGCTTTATGAATGAGATCTGGGGTTTCGATGCCCCAGTCATGTTGGTTCAGCCTAGGGGATCGAGTTCTTTGATTGGACTCGACGAGCCTTGTGAATGAGATCGTAGGGCATCGACACCTTAGTTGGACTCTTTGCCTAGGGAATCGAGTGTTCGATCTCTCAACAAGCCTTGTGATTTGATTTGGGACTTTAGTTCCCCAGTAGGGCTTTCCGTCTAGGGAATCAAGTCTTCTGATTAGGCTTAATGAGCCTAGTGAATGAGATCTGAGGTTTCGATGACCCAGTCAAGTTGGTTCAGCCTAGGGAATTGAATTCCCTGATTGGACTCAGCGAGTTTTGTGAATGAGATCCTGGTGCATCGATGTCCTAGTTGGACTTTCTGCCTAGGGAATTGAGTTCCCTGATTGGGCTCAACAAGCTTTCTGATCTGATTTGGGGCTTTGGTGCTCCAGTTAGGCTTTTTGTGGGAATTGAGTTCCCTGATTGGGCTCAAC
>CAVNYN010273012.1:40380-70761 GCA_963692815.1 Nyctanthes arbor-tristis | reverse complement strand
CTCTAAGCTTAAGCATCCAACCACAAGCCACAAATTGAACCCACAAGCTGCTAATTAATTATTTTAAAATAATTATTTTAAAAAATAATATATTTTTTTATATAGATAAATAATTTTTTAGTAATTTTTGTCTATATAAATTTATGAATGCTAATAAAATTATATCATTTTAGGCATATTGAAGCTGTAGTTTTTTGTTATTTTAAAAAAATTCAGAAAAAAATTAATAATCGACATTGATATCCACAAATTACTTGGTCTTAATTTGTTTTATTACTATATACATATATATATATATATATATATATATTGGGAAGAAGAATTGTAATTTCAACGAAATCCTCTAATACATATTTTCTATTATTATTATCTATAGGTTTTTTTTTAATTATTAACAAGAAAATTAAGGAAAAGCCATAATCCAACGGGGGAGGATATTTACTCCTACGGGAGCATCGGCAATTTTTCTTCATTGTAATTCACAATTTTTTTAGACAATAGAGGGAAACAATTTGTGATTGATAATTTAATATTTAACGCATTATAACTACTTTTCATTAAATTTTACAATTTCTTCATATTTAAAAAAATCTATTATTTGTATTATTATATTATTTATTATTATCTTTTCCGTGCATTGTACGGGTACTATACTAGTATATTTTAAATTAAAGGAGATACATATTAGCTTACCAAAATAAATTTGGAGACCCGTTATTAATTTTCCAAAACATATTGGATAATTTAAATTCTTTCATGCTAATTTAGCAAGCAAAGATAAACAAGGCATAGGAAGTGAACTACAAAATTCTAATTTCAGAAAGTAAAACATTACTTTTCTTTTTGCACTTCCACTTGATAAATAATTTTGATTTCCATTACTATAGTCAAACTTGACATAATGCCAAATATCTTCAGATAGATCAAACTATTAGCACCCTTTTACTCATGATATTGGTTTTTGTTTCTTTCATTCATTTTAAACGTTATTAAAACATAGTATTCATTTTATAAATGATAAATAGAGTGACACTTCACTACAACAAATATATTTGATGGTTAGAGGGCCAAAGTGGCTATAGGCTAAAGCACAAGGGATCAAGAAATAATATGTAGAAGTGGAAGGTTGAGAGAGAGAGAGAGAGAGTGGGAGAGAGACACGTTTGGTGCAAGGAATTGCCAAAATCTCTTCTTATTTATAGGAGTTCATGTCCTATGCATTGTCGCCAAGTGGCAACAATGCATAAATTGCCATTTTACCCAATAGTATTCTTCCACTTTCCCACCCATTTTTCCCCACACGGCGCATGTGTTGTTCCAATACATGGTTTCCACTTGACAGCTATGAATTGAATATCTTTTTTTTCTTTTGTTTTTCTTTTTTTGTTGACTTGTCTTTTGGCTTAATTTTAAAATATCAAACGAAGTCAAAATAAAAAGTTTTTAGTGTCTATAGTTCGGTTATGGAAGTCAGTCATGGTTCCTTACAGAGTCTGGTTTTCAATCACAGACTGACATCACCACATAGCAGCATCTCATTGGAAACCGTGCTCCGTAAGAAACTCAGTCCTGATTTCTTAGAAATTTCCTTTGTAGAGTGCCATATCATAGCATTTGAAAACTCTAATATCATTCACTATAACGAAACTTAAAACATTTTAAAGTGAAAGGCTAAAGTCGTCTATACAAATATTAACATATTTTGCATTTATAATTTTTCTTTTATCCACTCAATTATTAAAATAGTCCTATTCAACAATAAAAGTTGGAGGTGAATTTCGTGGGTCTTTATATTCCAAAAAATATGTAGGTTCTAACATCATTAGAATTTGAAGTCTCACCAAAGGAATGTGGCTCAACAAAATAAAAAATGAGACTAGCCAAAATTCTGGGCTCTTTTCGAAATGAACCATGCGAAGCTTTGTTTCGCTCGTGCCAAATAAACCAAACTGTGCTAATGATACAAACCACATGGCAAAAGACATTCTCCATGATGTAAAAGACGACATCCTTTGTATTAGTCTTGCTAACAAAATTCTTAATGACATGTCAAAGTCCTATTTCCTTCCAAACCAACCGAGCAAATGGACATTCAAAAAGGATATGCATGATTGTTGTGAGTATCAGTTCAGTCAAATCAAATAATTCACAAAGAAATGAATTTCTATTTGGCAGAAAATGTGGACAAAAATAGTGAAAAAATAGGCATTAATGTTATTACCCCTATTGATATTTTCTCTTTCTTTTATTGGTGTGAAATGGTGCAGCTAAAGGCGGCCATTGTGGGCTCCCCCACCCAGAAAAAGCCTCCCCAACTCATTAAAAAAAAAAAAAATTTTGTGGCGGGGGGTGGGAGGAATTTTTAGCTTGCAAATATATATATATATAAAGCGTAATTTAGCCATGTGTACTATACAGTTCACCCTTCTAACTCAGTCTTTCAATAGCGTCTCGCTCCGCCATTGTTAGTGTGTAGGGATATTAATGTAATTTTAAACCCTGTTTTATCAACATTTTTGTTTTTTCACTTGTCCTTGACTCCAAAGAAAATCATACAGATGAATACAAAAAATAATAATGCTAAAAAAGATCAATTTGCTGCCACAGTGGAGAAATGCTACAATGGGCGATCACAAATACTATGGGGCCCATTGTGGGTCCCACCCAGTGTACTTGCGAGAATCGCCTATATAGATGACTCGCCCATTGGAGAAACCCTAAAAAGTGAGAACAAATGTTATACTTGGTGCCTCTCTTAGGCCTTAGCCACGTGAGGAGGCAATTGTAAACGCCAAAAGACATAAGCGTTGAGACCCAAATTTAATGGGATGGGGAGCGTAGAAATGAATCGGGTTTCTAAAGTGAGGCCTGTATACAAGTATGTAACGGTTCGTCCCAAGCCCAAATGGATAACAACGGACCGGATCCAGTCTAATGTAGTGTTGGTTCTTGTACAGTTTCACACAAAACTTCTATTTTTAAATTTTTTTTCTTCTACTCATTCTCCTGTTTTTTTCCCTCTTTCTTTTTGGAGGTTCTTTTACTCATTCTTGTTATCGTCAGTTCTACACTAGTCGGCTTATTTACTATTTTTAATCTTTATTATCGTTTTTGAATCAATTTTAACTCGATTTACAAAACATTCAGTAGATATCCATTTTTTTTTCTTTTTTTTTGGGTTTTTCCTTCTTAATCAGGTAAACATAACCTGTGAATGTAAAAGACATACGAATTAGTTTCATAGTCATATGTCTTCAGTTTTGTTAATTATATAGATACACTTCCCCTGTCTCACGAAGACAGTCTAGTAGTTAATTTTATATAAATTAAAAAATGAGAGTTAAACATTTTAAGTGTTGAATTTTATTTGTATTTTTAGATAAATGGCCCTTGTATCTTATTAATTGTTTGAAAATATAATGCATAAATAGTTCGTATGTCGTAATAACAAATATATTAATTAAGAGCATATATAGAAATGAAAAGTTAAGGACATATTTAATATAGTAAATAAACTGTCTTTTTAGACGAATAAAAATAATATATTGTGGGCATTGTGGGCAGAGGTCGAACAAATTTTGCCCCTCATTTATTTTTTGGAAGTAGCAATAAACATACTTACTCATAGGAAAGGTTCAAAGAGACGTGAATGTCTATAATGAGTAATTCGAGAAGTATTTTTTACATGAATAAATGACATACGTTACTTAGCAATTTTAGATCAGCTATTTATATGTAAGTGATAGACTTGATGGCCCACAAACAACTAATATATAGAATGGTTATATGACACTTTTTTATGTCAGAGAAATATGTCTCTATAGAATTATTGTTAATCAATACTATGTGTGGTGTATGGAATTTTGATCATATCGAGACACCATGTTTTTTTACATGAAAGAAATATTGGTTTCATATGTGACCATGTGACTGGAGACACCGTCAGGCTACAGAACATGACTTGTGATAAATGAGATTGAAATATATCCATTATTACACATTTGCTACATAGACAAGTATTTTTGATTGATTTAGATTGATTTTCTCTCTATTGTGGAAAATGTTTGGTTATCCCTCATATCCAGATGATCCAAATCAACTTGAATCAGAAGCAAACCTTGAGACACCGTGATCTTATCTTATCATAGATAAATATAAAGGATATCTAGTAGGTCTTCACCATTATTCTTAATGTTTTACCTTCCCTCTATATATTCTCTCAATTCTTCACATTTATTTCTGTGTTGGATTCAGCATGTGGACCATTATTTGATTGAGTGTGGTATATTAGATAGCAGTTGTGATTGTTATTAATTCATAACAATGCCTTTGTGTATTTGGTAGATTCCACGTGTTTTCTTGTGTGGGATACCGAAGTGGCCTGACGACACGTTTTGCCGCAATAAAACATGCCTAACTCCGTACTTCGCAAAGATCCATCTCTCCACAATTTGTCAGGTGTCATTCTTTCATCAACAATAACATGCATCTCCAAGATCACTTTTTCTATGGTCAGAATGTAGAATCCAGACTATATCAATTAAAAAACAGCCAAATTATAAAATTACATCTGATTTTATATATGTGACTGTTTTTTTATTGATAGTCAGGGTTTTTTTTATAGAGCATTATATATGACTTAATAACAAAATGGTATCTCTAATATAACAATATTAGAATAGAACGGTACAACCAACCAATCAATAAATAACAGAGAGGAAAAAATACGGCATATAAGGACAGAAGCAAGATAAGTTTTAAAAAGGCGAAATCTAGTCAAATCATTCACATAGACATATTTGATAAGACACACTTGTACTACATAGATCTCAACTAATCATTCTCATAATAATCAAGAGTTCTTTCCAAAACTTTCAGGAGGTTTTGTTACAAAACTTCTCATACTGTGTGGCCTGCATCTATACACCTCACGTAAGTGAAAGTTTTGTTACAAAACACATGACAGTTTTTGAAAATTTTCCTAAAAACGAACTCTATTTTAAAATAAAAGCAATTTGTGAACACAATTGGAAAAACTTCTTGTTAAGTTGTTGTAGAGATCTAGGTTCATAAATCATGGTAATTAGAAGTTTAATATTCATTCGGTCTTTGCTATAACGTACTTGTGAGAGGATCAAAATCAATTTCTTTGAGCACTACAAAGCAAAATGTACAATTCAATCAATTTTTTTTTTTTTTTGACCAAACTTACAATTCAATCAATTTTGAGATTACGTGTACTAGTAGAAATGGATAAAATTCTTGATCCCGAAAGAAAGCGTCCCATTTCTCGAAATTATTACATGAATTATTAATATAGTTGGTGCCTCAGAAGTCTTAATAAAAAATCAAACCTCAACGCAAAACAAATATTAAGAAATCTCCTTTCCGAAAATAACTTTGAATTTATTTTTTTTTAAAAAAAGCCCGGAAATGAAAATGAGAAATGCTCCAAATATCACTAACTTTGTTGTTAGTTATACAGATTGAACACATTACACCAATACGTAACTTACTATACAAATATCAATGTGTCATAATTTATTGACGGGATGTTTAGTCTGTAGAGCCTTGATTCAAAGTCTAGATTGAGACATCTTTTCTCACATACTGTTATGGCCCACATATGAAACTAACAGTAGATTCATCAAACAACTAATGGTTTCATGTATAAAAAAAAAAGTCTCTCTATACATTCTTAGACTCTTGATAAAATATCATGTGTAATAAGTAACATAGTAGTCAATAATACAAACATGTTTTTAGTAACGAAACACAAACACTTTGATTTGAACACTCTACACTATTATCTCGAGACACTTCTAGAAACAATCAAGTAGAGAAATATTTCAACGTCTTCATTAATTTTGTATCAATGTACCATATGTACATCCACTATTATATACCACTTCAAATATCAACATTTAAGCAATATATTTGTGTTCCCGATCGTTACCTAAAATCCTCAGTAGAATTAAGAATCTTAAACAAACAATTAATTGTTTTCTTAAATAATATTAGCTATGTAATAATGTAATCAAAACCTATAATTAATGAAGCAAAATAAATCCCCAAAAAGCAAAGAAAACGGTAACTCCGGTAACTATACACGCCATGTCCAAACTCCTCTCTCTCCTTTGCTTCCTTTCTCTATACTGCATCTTCACCCTCAAGAACTCCTCGTACCTTTCTCTTTCTTCATCTCTGTTACTTCTCTTTCTCTCTCCATCCATGGATTCCTGCAGAACCCCCAAACTGTCCTCTCCATTCAAGATTTTCCCTTCCATGTCCTCCACTTGCAGAGTCACCTCCCTCACCAGTAACTCTCCCCCCTCCTTCCCGCCGCAGGTAACCACCACGCCCCACTGCACTAAATCCCGGCCTCCGCCGCTGCCGGCCGGCGTCACGGTAGCATAACGTAGTTGAATGTCTTCTGTCAGCCAGTGACGCTCGGTTTCCACCGGCGTCATGCTTGTCACGTTTACTGATTGTTTCTTCTCTGGGTCTATCAGTATCCAGCTCACCCTCAAGTTCTGCTCCAGAAGTTCCCGGTCTCCGGCGAACTTCACCGGCGCCGGCACCGTCTCTTTCGGGTCGAGAAGGTCGAGTCTGAAGGGTGAACAGAGGAACCAACCGGAAATAGTTTCTGTTACCAGCACTTTGGAGTATAATAACTCTTCCCCGTAGTAAATATCCACTGCTGATATCAATTCTGGTGTCTCCGAGGGATGGGATTTCCGGGGATGGCGGCGGCGGCGACGGTGATAGGTGGGAAAAGATTGCGAGTAGAACGAGCGGTGGCCTGAGGGGAAGCCGGAAATGACGTCAGTGACACGGGCTTCGGCGGTGGAGGGCCAGGTGGAGTTGCAAATATCTCTCCAGAGGCTATCTTCTGTACAAAAAGAATGTAACTGTTTTGAAGCACAAGTAGTGGAAGCAAGAATCTGTCCGTCGAGTCGATTCAGGATGTGGGATCGAATTATGTCCGGATGGAGGACGGCGATACAGGTGGCGCTGCCTTCGTCCGTCGTGGTCGGGGCGGCGATGATGGTAGTGGTGGAAACGGAAGACATGAAGATCTTTTTATTGGCCTTTAGGTTGTTTGGATGTGTGCAAGGAGAAAGTGGGATGTTTGGAATGTGAATATATATTAGGGAGTTGTTGGGGTCAAAGATAGGATTCAACTGTGGATGTTTAGAATACTAGTTTGTTTGAACGAGTAAAGTAGGATACACATATTTTGACATTATTATGATATTCTCCATTTATAAGAAATTAAAAAATATATATATATTCATGCGTTATTCATTTAAAGTGTGGCGGAGAAAGCAAATTTACTAAACGCACTTGAGAAAGGATGTGTTATGAGTAACTCCGTTTTGGTTCTGGAACTTACTATTTGGTTCACATATTAGTTATAAAACATGGCAAGATAGACAAGGGACATATGCGAAAGTAGGGCTAATGATATTACTTTTTATTAAGCGGTGACATTTGCTTCCATCATATTTTGAATGTAACATAATTTTATACAAAATCACAACATTAATAGTTTATGGCGTGTATCTGTGTACTCATATGAGACTACAGATGCCATAACGACTTGAGAAAGGATGTGTTATGAGTAACTCCGTTTTGGTTCTGGAACTTACTATTTGGTTCACATATTAGTTATAAAACATGGCAAGATAGACAAGGGACATGCGAAAGTAGGGCTAGTGATATTACTTTTTATTAAGCGGTGACATTTGCTTCCATCATATTTTGAATGTAACATAATTTTATACAAAATCACAACATTAATAGTTCATGGCGTGTATCTGTGTACTCATATGAGACTACAGATGCCATAACGACATCTCAATAGTGTGCTAAAAAAATACTATTTCTTTTAATTCTATGGTCTGATAATTGATAATCCAGTTATAAAACCTCGAGAATCTAACTTTCCCAAGATGTGGTGATCATTTAGATACTTAAAACTCGAATATGAAAAGTAAGTGAAATCAATCTTTAAACACACGTGAAAAATATATAAAGAACAGAAAATCATACGGTCATATTTTTTTAATAATATAATTACAAAACTGTATCATAGTAGTATAAATAAATATAGATATTTATTATACTGAAACACAGCGTCAAAAATATCAACTAGACAAACTTACGTATAGTGGGAATACGTACTACAATAAAATATAGAAAATACCCCATATAAAGGAATTGAATTTGAGACCTTTAGGTCCCAGTACCTTAGTCTAGTTCCCCTAATCAAATGGACTAGGCTTCACTGGCAATCATACCGTCATATTGATGTTACAGTTCATTACCAAACCAGAAACATTACTTTATACCTAACATAAAAAGAACTAAACAAAAAAAAAAAAAAAAAAAACAGAAAAAAAAGTCAACATGAAACGGCAAACCTCTTTATAAGAGATTTGTTTAGGGTAAATTGTCATTTACCAAATACGATATTCCAACACTACAACGGCCGTAGTACTGTGGAGGCGGCTAATTTGAGGAATTCAGCTTTATGAATTTATCGAAGAATTTCCAGAGAATAATTAGGTTGGAAGAATGGAAAAACAATCCAATTATTACAAACTATAAATTAAACTAAAATTAGTTAATATAAAGAATGATATATATATGCAAGTAGGTCCTGCTAGCTTCTTTTTGTCAAACCGTCTTCTTGTTAACAAATCAAGTAATAAATATCCACACAACTTGACACAAAAAATTTTAAATCAAGGGTTCAAAATATCACGAAAAACGTATATTTTTATATGATCATGTTGATTATGAAGGATGAATCAAACTGATCTCAAATTAGATAAAACAACTTATGATTTTGATCAAATGACATCCGATATCTCCATATAATATAGACTTTTTTTTTTTCCTTTTTACACATGAATCAACACACGGTTTCATGTAAGAGGACCTACATGCATATCCATGTCAGGTAAACCAAACTGATAGAAGAGAATGCTGACATGCAAAGTTTAATATCTCTCCTAGAAAAAGACACTTAATGCATCTAAAACAAAATTGCAACTACTCATGAGGTGTTTTTGTAAGAAGTTGGATGAAAATTACGGAACAAATTATGTAGGAATACTAGATAGGGGCAAGAGGAACGCCCTTATCAAGTAGGCTGAGTTGTGACATGGCATAATTATTATTGGTATAAAAATGTAATCTTTGAGCTTGACTTGTGTTTACATTAATTAATGGTTTGAAATTTCATAATTCAAAACTTTTGGTCCCCTCGCTACTTGAACAGGATTACCGGTCAATTTTGGGGAGTGCCAATACTTTGAAAATAATCACAACTGATCGACTGTTTTGTTCTAAACCATTTTTTTTTACACTGCATCCACAGCGAGACAAGTTCTACAGTGTGGCAGAATCCCATTTTATTTTTGGGAAAAACAAATCATAGCAAGTGGTTTTATCATTACTCACATGAAAGTAGATACTTATTTGTGTAATACGATATATTATAAACAGAAAATTTTATCATATGACAAACTTTAATTTCACAATACTGTCTAATCATATCGAGCGTAACCAGGTAGCAACTTGTATATTGGAAGACTTTTATGACAATAACGCACCATCTAATTGAAATGATTATATACGGAATTAAGTCTAATATGTCCACTTCCACTTGACATATAGGCGTCAAATGGTCTACTCTTGACCCAGCAAGCGGATTAATTAATTAATGTTTAATGGTTGGTCTAAGTCGCTTTTGGTAATTAACAATTCATTTATTCTTATCCTACGGTTAGCGGTGATTATACTTTATCATTATGGGTAAATTTCACAAAAGGTCCCCAACCTTTGGAACAATTTCCTCCCGATTCTTTTTTTTTTTTTTCAATCCGTGGAGTCTTCAACCTTTTGAAAACTAGCATAAAAGGTCTTTCTTAACATTTTCCATCTAATTTCATTGTTAAGTTCATAGAAAGGGATATTTGTACCATTGACTTCAGAATTAGATAAGGAAAATAAAATAGAAATTAAAAAAGAAAAAAAAGCAAAATACTACTTAAATAATAATAATAAAAAATAAATTTTTATCTCCTTGACATATTGACCTAGCCATTACCGCTAACACTTGTGTTACTTCAATTTTCCATTTTTACGGTACGGAGGCTTTTGTTGGTAATTTATTCCCAAAAATTGAAGTATCGAAAGTCCTAGCGGTGGTAACAGCTTGGTCAATGGGTAAAAGAGATAAAAATTTATTTCTTATTATTTAAGTAGCCATTTACTTTTTTTTTTTTAATTTTTTAAACTTGCTTTTTTGATTTTATTTCCTTACCTAAAGTCAAGAGTAAAAGTGTCCTTTTACGTGGACTTAACGATGAAACTGGATGAAAAATGTTAAGAGAGACCTTTCATAGTAGTTTTTAAAAAGATAGGGACTCCACAAGTTGAAAAAAAGGAATAGGGATGAAATTGATTCATTTTACAAAGGTTGGGGACCTTTTGTGAAATTTACCCTATTATTATTTTCTCTGTGTACATGACAATGGAGAGATTGATTTATGAGTTCTCAATAATATGTGTAGTTTGTTCTAGGTTTTCCAAGAAGACAGATCTGTATCCGAGTTTCGGAGACAGATATGTCTATGCGGCCGCATGGTACCTCCATGCGTCCGGGCCTCAATGTGCGGCCACACTCGGCCGCATAGTGTGGCCGCACGGCCAAGTGTGTACGGCCACACCTTTGGCCGCACATTCATGGGCCGCATAGACATATCTGTCTCCGAATCTCAGAGATAGATCTGTCTTCTTAGAAGGACCGTAGTTTGTTCTCCCTCCAATTATGATGATAAATTAATAATAATATGTACAGTTAGTTTGTTGCCACATATAAAATTTTGTTATTATCATCTAATTCTGGTACATTTTATCATTGGTAAGTGACCAAGCCTCATCTTGATTGTGTAAAGTGAGTCTTTTGTGTACTGATTAATGGCTTCAAATTGAAGAAGTGGGATTGTTGTTGCCAACTTACCATTAATATTTAATTGCTAATACAATGGCTCATTTTAGATTTGAGAACATCCTACAATTCAAGATAAGTAATGTTCACTCACCCACTGTGGGCGGGGTTACACCGTCCACTTCTGACGTGTCACACACATAGTCGACACAAATGATGGCCATGTGTATGCCACACGTCTGGCCATGTCATTGTCACGTCATAAATGGACAGTGTAACCCGCCTACAGTAGACGGATGAATGAAATTAACTTACACCCTAGGAGTATAAGACATCAATCAAGAATCCACGCATATGTTGAAAGACCATATTTTACTAATAATGTAAAACCTTTATATCCACATGTCAATTCTTGATTTGTCCAATAATAAAATAGAGAATGTACTCGTAGAACGCCAGAATTTTGTTCAGAGGGAGGAAACCGCCATTCTTGTAATGTTTTCAGCAACCACTCATCTATGAATAACGTGCACAGCTTAAACAAGATGATCCAGTAAACAGCAGCGCCCTTCCATTTTCAATGAACAAGCGAAGTTAAGTAAAACAACAAATGGGCTTTTCATAAAAGTAACATGTATACATCAAGATCATAGTTATCACAAACCTTGGGTCCTACGTTCAGCTTGCAAGCAGAGGAGGCAGATTTTTATTTTTTTCCTTTTTTTTTTGTGTGGAGGGTGGGGTGGGGTTCGTCTGGGATGAAGCGGGGTTAAGGACTTACAGTCCACTCGCATGAAGACACAGCTTAGAAACAACTAGAGTGTAAAATCTGAACACAGAAACTAAATGTAAACATGTAAAGTTGTTATTCCTAGTTCAGTTCTTTGTTCCTGATGCAGCCAGCACAATGTCCCGGACTCTATATGCTTCTGCTCCTAAAGTTTCAAAGTCGATCTGGATGAACATACACACTATGATTAGGATCAACTCCCGTGAGACTTTGCAGCTAGGCCTGACCTTTTTGAAAAATATCATAGTATTAGGGGATAGAATGAGAAAGTAGACAGAGCCTGCAAAAATGAAAAAACCATGTAAGGTTACATTTTTTATTTTATTGAAAAAGGAAACTCAACAATGAATGAGTTTTTGGCACAATTAAAATTTTGGAGCAAATCATTCTTTCACCTGACCAGTTGTCAACCTCCCAGAAGAATCCAACTCCTTGAATCAACAAAGAATGCATCACTTTTAACAAATCCCCAAGTTTCAGTCACTTGAGTCTTCTTTGTTATCCGGGAAAACAAATTGAAGGTCTTCATTGTCTCGGTAGACTTGCACAAGTGCAGCAGCCTTATATGCAAAAAGTCCAACCATAGCAGGCACTAGCTGTGATGGGTAAAGAATGAAGCATGCTTTAGCTAAGTTAAAAAGTTTACTTAAATGAATACCTAACTTTTGATGTGAATAATTTCTTTACGTGTCAAAGTCACAAAATAAAAAAGTTTTTAAGAGTTACTTCCAAAGCAAATAGCGGTTTCGCTTAAAAGTTAAAACTAAGAGAAAAAATAACTTCTCCACATCCAAACAGGTTTCTAAGCAGCAAGTCTTTACTAAAAACTAGGTTTTGCCACACAGCTCAAAACCGTTAAAAATGTAGAAATGCAGGTATCTAGAGGGATATCTAAGGAGATCCTCTTAGAATTACCTGAAAATAAAAAATATCATCGCCAAAATTTTGAGACAGTTCCCATAGTCCATATATTGCAGCAGGAAGGACTAGTCTAGGCGACGAAAGAGCAATACCACAACCCTTCACTGATTTCTCAAATAGATCCTGCAGATCTTCACTTCTTATTCCGATTCTGGAGGGAAGGGAAAAGAAGTTGTAAAGGAAAATTTCAAGTAAAATAAACTGGAGTCTTAACACATTGAGAAAGCAAACTTAATACTTTTTTAACTTCTTTTTCCTGAAAATTTGTGGAACGTTTTCCCTTGATATACTGTCTGCATATTTGCACAAGAGTTGGAAGTAAAGGCAACTGCAACAATGAAACAATCAAATATGAATTCAGATTAACGTCAGGGGAAATGACAAACTAAGCAGTAAGCAGTAAAGTTCTGGACTAGTCAGTAAATATTTTTGATTGGCAAGGAAAACAGCAAGACCATGCTCTTTATCATAGATCAAGAGGAATCTAAATCATGAGTGCAAAATAAATCATGTTATCGTTTTCAACCAAACAAAATTTGCCAAATTTCTCTTCCTGCAGAAGTAATAGGTGTTGGCTTTTTACATTAAAAAATCCCATCTTCTTACAGTCTAGTTTTAGCAATTCCACTTGACCTTAGTGAGTTAGCCTCGTTAGCAAACACATTTTATGTCAAAATAGAATTTGATCAAAAAAATTACATCCACATATCTCATGGGACACACATATACTTGACAAATCTACACCATAGATTTTCATAAAATCTATTTCTATTTTCAATGCTAACAGGGGCTTAACTTTCTCTAGGTGCCTTGCACAGAGAAGGATATGAAAGGTGTAAAGAATAAAAGGAATGAAAGCATACCTGAAAAACACTCCTGTCATATAGCTCAAAGCAGCCTAAGAAGAAAGTAACTGAATTAATTGAATATTCCAACAGGTTTATTAGTTGAATGACTTCTATAACATGCATAAATGGTAGAAGGACGACTGCTTTAAAAGATTGATATGTTGATGCTAGCAGCTGTAATCAACGATAATTTTGGTCACCGCTTGTTGTTTTTCCACTGAAACTGCATCATTCTCATGACTAAGGCCTCTTCAACTTAACAAAGAACACGGCCTAACCACCAAATTTATCATTCCCTTAGTTTATCCTTCATCAGCAATTCGGTGCCATCTCCAATTGTTTGCGTATATTTTCATTTTTTATTTATCTATAAGAAACCATTGCATCACCCAAATTTCATAAGATCTGTTACAACAGATTTTTCCGGTTGTTTTAGGCATTAAATGTAGGGTATTCATGGCAATAGATGAAGTACCATGACAAAAAGAGACTTACAAGATAGTGACATAGTTTCTAGTATTTGCAATCAACTAAAAGTTTTTATTTCCAGTGAACATATTAGGATTTTCTTTAGCTTGAGCAAACCTTTGCCGCATTACCTGAACAGACAAAGTTATCAGACAATATCCACCACATGCACATCCAATGCCCACAGTCAAAAGGAGCAGCTCCCTTTTGAGCTGCATTAGGAAACGTCAATCATTAGCATTCTAATATATTTGAAAAACTCTAAATACAGTTCCAAGTAATCGAGTGAAGAACTGCTGATTATAAGAAGTACTACCTCCGTTCCACAAAGAGAGTCTAATTTTCCTTTTTCATCCGTCCCAAAATATATGCCACTTTCCTTTTAAAAATTTGGTTGCAATATAGTTTTCTTATATGTCCCTATTTAATAGGCACTTTAATCAACAAAATAGTATTATCTAAAGTTGAATATTTAATAAATGAAAGGGTATATTAGCGAAATGATATTAAATTTTACCTTTCCAACACTATTAATTGCACATTTCTAAACATTTATGAAAATTGGAGTTGGACTATCTTTGTGGGACACAGGTAGGATAATATTTCCACAGGAGAGAGAATTGACAAAGCATTACTTTCATCCAAAACATGCAAGCTGATGCAATACAAAAGGCGGCATAATCTGAAAGCACGACCGAGGTAGCACATCAAGTTGCACAGGACCAAGAGTTTTAAATCAGGTTGGAGCTTGGTCGGGCCTTCATTTTTAAATCCTTTCTATTGAGCCTATTAAAAGCTTTTTAATTATTTGTTAAGGAGCACTTGAGACTTTTTAGCGGCAAAGAGTACTTTTTTTGTTATTTATATTATTTAAAAATTCATCAAATGACATTTCTTTTGGTTTTGGCTGAAATGTAAAATAAAACTTGAAGATTGATCTTGAATTCCTTATAGAAAACTTAATCCAAATACTTATTAAAATCATGAATTTTTTCTTGTTCTTCTTTGTTTGCATCACAACAAAAATGGAATATTTCATCTTTGTAATGTGGTCACTTAATGTGTAAGCTGTGCATGGATTCCTCAAACTTCTGCACTAACATGGTATGTTCGAATAAGCAGGACTATAGACCAATTAATCATTTCAGTGGTGTATCTGCAATTCTTATCACGCTGTTTCGATCATTTAGCTCCTGAGCACTTTTTAGTTGAACAACAAAGATGCTGCCTTCTTATCATCCAACGGTTGCATCTCCACTGCTCACCATGCTATTTGGATCATTTAACTCTTGAGCATTTTTTAGTGAACAATAAAAACCCTTGCTTTCTTTGGCCAAAATTTTCGAAATTCAATCGAATTTGTTAGAGAATTCACACACATTTTGGGAAAAAAAACTCTTAGTACAAAATTAGTTTCAACTGGCTCCATGAGATTTTTTTTTTTTTTTTTTTTTTGGGTGGGGGTTAAAAAATTCCCAAATTTATATCCAAAGTTTCTAGAAGAAGATTCTTCCCATCAAGCGTTGAATGGATTCATGGAAATTTCATGATTTTGACAGCAACTTAAAATGAATACGGCCAGAAGAAGAAAACTACCCACATCAACCACATCTACTCTGTGGACTTATAGAGAAACACTCCATCAGTTTTACATATTATGAAACCCAGTGCAAAAACTTCGAATATATAAATTAACAAGCTTGTTAACAATGTTTCAAGACATAAACAAGAAAACTGAAGTATATCCCACTTGCTATCTCTCAATTTACTGCAAAATCCTTTTTATCTGCTCTCATCTCCTCAAGATAGAAAACTGAGGGTAACATTCCTAATCACTAATTTAATTCAAAATAAAGTCATATTTCATTTGCGTGCAATAAGTTTTTATCTGAACTTTTATTGCAATTTGCCAACACATGGCACATCAAGAAGCACAATAAACAACAATTTGCTATTTTTTTAAACGATTAACTAATCCTTCTCATAAATTTATTGCCAGTTTGAATTTATTTTTTTTAAATTGAATTATAATGAGAAATTATAATGGGGTGAAATGAGTGGTGTAGAGTTAATAAAAGTTTAAAATTTGTGGTTATAAATGAGCAATTGTCAAATCAATAAGAGAATCAAACACATAGTTAATAATTTCACAACTACCAAATACACCCTAACAAAAACAACATGAAGATGAGTAGATGACAGACAGAACGAATTTTAGCTGTGGCTACATACCTTAGTTATTCTGGTAGTTGAAAGAAAATTTTGAAATATTACTAAAGTTGTATAAACAATGCTAGTAAAAATCAGAATTTCAGACAATGCTTACAGCTTCATATTGGAGAAAATTCAACCTTTTCCTTCTCTCACTGTTGTCTTGAATTTCCTACCATAACAAAAAATTGGTTAGCAAATATCTATATCTAGGATTAGGAGAAATAAACTCATGATTTACCATAAATTCTTGATAAACTATTCTACCATATTATTGAGAGAGAGGAGAAAGAAATATTCAAAAGAGTTCCTATAATTCATGAAAATACCCTGATGACCATTTTCTTATTCGTTGGCACTGAACCGCCGTCCACAGACAGCCATTCGTAGGTTCTCTTCAATTTCAAAAAACCACCATCATTTTCCTCCCCAGAAAGCTATAAACAAGAAACTGAATAAGAGTCGTGATTATAAATGCAAAAACGATGAAACTTTTCTTTAGCAGGGTTAGTGGGATAAGTTTTCCGAACAAAAGCCAAAAATGGTAATCATACCTCGTTCAGTAACTGAGTGGCATTGTTAGGATTTTCAGCCATTTCTTCATATTTTGCTTGGTTTTCAGAATTTGTAACAAAATCCTTTGTCCAGAATTTATCTGACATTTTCGATATAAAATCTCCAGTCAGTTCTCTTTCTTTCATAAATGCTCGAAACACTTCATCTTCAGCAAATTCTGTTGCTGGCACAAATAAAAAAACAGAAAAACAAAACGAAAAAGGAAACAAAGATTTTTAGCTACAAATCATCTCAAACTTGAGAATCAAGTCAAAATCTAAATGGGCACCTACCAGAAGGAGGGGAGGTTTTGAGAGCGGAGAATGTATATGGGACTCTTGCACAAAAACGACGGGGTCTAGAAGTGGCGGACTGCTGGACTGGGAATTTGGAAAAATATCCTATTGCTGAAAGAGAATTCATGTTTTCTTCAATTCTAAAAATTGGGAATTTTTCTATCAAAATTCAAATGTCTCTCATGTTGCTGTTCTCCCTCAAATTGAAAGCGAAAAGGATTTTGTTGGGTCATGTGTACAGTGCGTCAGTCGAAAGGAAGGCTGGAGATATTTCCAGGTAAATGTTTTGCTATCCAGGACAAAGGCTTTCGCGGAAAAACGCCGAGGTCCCCAAACTTCACCAGATATATGTGTTAAACTAGAGGTGATTCTCTATGCTTATTAATGATTTAACACACCTTAACGTGCAATCTTTAATATTTTGATCATATCAAGAGTTTTAGGTATTGGATTGGAATAATTCAAGTTGCAATAAGAAGGTAAGAGATGAACAACTCCGTTTGTGTCATTTTCCCAAAATTCAGTACTTAGGTCAGCTAAAAATAGCCGACAACACACAACTAGAAGAAAGTTTAGACAGTCAAACTTACCACCTTAATAGCTGTCGGTTTATCAAGGAAAATTTTGAGTTGTAGTCACCCAAATTTAGTGATTCTTAATCCGTTAGAAAGTTAATTTAAAGGGGTACAACTTATCTTTTTTCATCAAATTCTGAATTGTGATGAAACCGCCTTAAAAGATATCACAAGCTATATGTATTCCATTAATAAGATTACCTTTTTACTCTTGTCATATCTGTATAAGAAACAATCTTATTTAACAACATCAAAAGATCTTATATGAATTAAAACTTGCAAAAATTTGAACAAAAAAAAATGAGTGAAGAAAATTAAACTTTGATAGGTTGAAGCAAACTCCGCACGACCTAACACAGTGGCATGCCATATGTTGGATCTGAAGTTCAATTATTAGTTTAGAAATAGAAAGCATGAGTGACTAACTATTTCAAATTATAAAATTTAAGTTATTAGGCTTGACATAATAAAATTACTGCTATTACTGCAATGTTAGGGTTGGACTATTTGACCAGTATTATATTAGTACTATAATAATAATTATTACGCTTAATATTGTTGAAATTTCTTTTCTAAATATATATATTTTAGTTGAAATTTAATTAGATTTGTTTGATAATTTGAAGAAGAATTTCGAGAAGCTGGGTTTAAATGTTACTACTAGGGATAACAAAAATAAAAAATTATGTTCTCACGCATTCCTCCTGCGTGACACTTCAATGGAAAATTCTCTCCCGGTTAGAATAATAGTACAAATATAAAGAACACAATGATACTTTAATTTAAGGGTAATGCTGTTTAGCATGAGGGCAGTGTTTCATACTATATTAAAGTGATATATATTAAATGATAATAAGTTGAATTTCATTTATTTAGTTTCTCTTATCATTCAATATCACATTATTTACCAAGTAAACTAGTATTAAGCACTGTTCATGTGCTACACAACATTCTTTTGTTCTACGTTTTGGCATTTGTTGCTTCAGCCCCTTAAAAATTACGATTAGGCATCAAATTTATCATATGTTCTACATAAGTTGATAAATTTAAGGGGAAAATATAGCAAACAAAAATATAATAAGTAAATGAAAAAAAAGAAAGAAAAAGAAAAATGTAATAAACTTCCTTATTATAAATGAAATCACCAGTAATTATCCCCTTCGGAAATTAAAAAAAAAAAAAAATGAAATCACCGGTAATTACCGATATATCCCAGCTCAGTAGATTTCACATCCTAGCCCAAACTTCTTCTCCGTCCCCCAAACTCCACCCAACTACCCTTTCAAGTTCCAATGGCGAATTCTCCGAAGAAAGTTCATAACCCCAAACCCTCATCACTTCTAATGGAGCCAGTCTACTCCTCAGCAATCACACTATTGATAATACTTCTGGCCTGCGTTGAAATCTGCGACGCCGTGACTGTGGTCGATGTTTACCGGCTCGTTCAGTATGATATTGGTGGCGTGCCGTTCGGATCTCGCCTTGCTTCACTCAACCACCATGCTGGTTCTTCGCTTTTTTCTTCATCGTCTGCGGCCGCCGCGGATCTCTCCCGCACTGTCCTGATCCTTCCTGTCCGAGAATTGAAACTTACCTTCATTAAAGGTTCGCGCCTTGCCTCCTTTAATCAGCTTTGGATTCTTTTTTCTAACTAGTGTATGTTCAACTTACGGAAAGTTTGTAGAAATCAATTATATTATTTAACTGTTGATTTATTTAGGTAAAATTTAGCTGTTGTAACTTGTAGTGAGTACTTAGTTTACGATTACAATGTAGTTGTTATGTCATCATAATCTGAAAAAAGAATGCCTATGCACTGTGGAGCTTTGATGAGCTTAGGAGGGATTATAGACAGTGTTTCTTTAGTTGCTTTGCAAATCTGATGCGAGTTAGCAGAGGATTTTACGCTTTGTTTCTCTTAACTTGTAACATTTATTTGTTATAAATTTTTTTAGTCAGCAACTAGAAATCCAAATCTCATATCTATATCTTGGACCTTGAATTTATTAGATTTTTTTTTGACCTGGATGTTTGTTGCAACAGCGTGACTGAAACAGAGTTCTGTTTACCGTACTGAGAAAGTGGCTGCTAAGTGAAACTCAGTAGAAAGTACTTGAAAACGTGTTTTTCAACTATAGTCCGACCGAACATTCTGGAAAATATAGTAAAGTACATGCTTACAAGTCTTTTCATAGCTCTGGACTTGACAGTAGCAAAACATGTTGAACTGGAAAATCCAAGTTATGTAAGTATCTTATATAGTGAAAATGTTCTTAGTTAATTCACTCAGTTTTAATGTCAGATTCAAACCACTGAGTTTCTAGTTGTGGAAAGAAAGAGAGAAATTAATTCATTAGCATGTAAGAAGTTCAATCAACCGGTAATTTTTTACCTTGTATACTTTGAGTGTGGCAGATGCTAATCGTCCAATGCTGCCAAATGTATACCAGATTCTCCACGTTTTATTATATGTTCTTGTATATATTCCTGGGGAAGAAAATAGGGTACTAAAATTTTAATTTTATGGTTTTATGTTCACATGCCAATGTTGAGATAAACTTGGTTTAATTCAATGGTGATTATTCTTGCACATCTAACATTTTTTAAACACTTTTAAGTAAAGAGAAGTGCCGTGTGGTGTCACTTGAGTGACATTGATGAGCATATGAAAATAAAATTGCAAGTGGAGTATAATTTATTGCTTTCCTTATTTTTCACAGAAATGAGTGTTACATCAAATAGAGATCCCTTTTGATTTGATATACGGCCTATCGCATTAGTGTGGAAAAATATTTTCTCGCATGACAGACTTAGCGTGTTTTTGCATTCACATAAAAATGCATTAAGTAAGAGAGAGAATGAATGAAGTTGGATGGTGGAGATTTGTTTAGTACAGGTGGGTTCATCAGGTGTGTGGATGTGATTGGTTTGACCAAATTCAAATTTGAAATGGTAGCAAAAAGTAATAGTATGAGAACAATCGTTTAGTAACATTTATGTTAGCTGAAATTTAATGAAGGCGAGAAAAGAAGAGGATACTCTTGAACCAAGTTTGACCATATTCTCCCTCATGCATGCTAACACAAACTGGTAGAAACCACGTCTCTGTTTTGGAATTTCTGAGTTCTAATTGATCATTAGGATCATGTTTGTCCGCAAACATAGAAGGGCATAAAACCCGATTATTTACTGGAGGGAATGCCATGTGTTGAAGTACAGATCCATTTGACACGAGTTCCTCCAATCCCAATCTGCCATCTGTTGTGGACTGGACCTTGATTTCTAGCCTAGGTAAGATCCTTTTATTTTATATATTTTACACTGAAAGCATGTTCTTCTAAAATTGGACCCAAACTTTCACCTTGAGTGCCGAATGGGATGGTTATAACCCACGCTGGTGGGATAGAAGGAGGTAATGGAAAATATTTAATGATTTTTCTGTTCTCTAAATAGATTCCTGAAGCTTGATCTGCTAATTATTAGCCCACTTCAGTGTTCCTCCAACTAGACACGGTCCTATCTACTAGGAATGACTAACAGGAAGCATTTTCCTATGACTAAAATATCATATGAAATACTTAGGTGATACACATGCAACTTCTTCCCGTTTGATTGGATACTTTAATACCCAGCGACTATCCCATTTGGTGTTAGGGCAAGATAGTTTCTTGATCTCATATCCAGCTTTGATTTAAAAAAAAAAAAAAAGAGGTGGGAAAAGGAAAATCTGTATTTTCACAAGGATTCCATAGAAGGGTTGTATTTTTGAGTACATATACAATTTACCGCTGAGAATATCTAGCTGTTGCCACAAAGAGAGGAGTGTCTTTCAAGAATTCATTCTGTAAGGGTGGATATTACATAATGGCGTCAATTCGCCATATAACAAGGCGGTTTTATAGAGTTGGACTGCACTGTGTTAGGTAATCTGAGTTGTACTGGCCATCTTGGCTGTATCTGAAAATTTCTTGCTAATAAATCATTTGAGGGACATGAGTGGAAGCATAATGTAACTTGCTGCAGCACCCGGATAAGATTGACTGATAATAAGAAGTGCTTATGTGAAGATCGGAAGACATGTATGCATTTGTCTGAGAAGTTGTGAACCCATTTGCAGTAGATGAACATTTAAAGCTTGTATATGATGTGAACTACCAGATTGCCATAAAAGCTTCGTCTATTCTCAGTCTACTCTATTGGCACTTTTATGCAAACTTGCCCATGTCACATGGTTTTCAATTCAGCTGAATGATTATATATCTTCCAACTTCTAAATCCTTTTTAGTACTTTTTGTATTTATAGTTACTAGTTCCCAATGATGAAACAAGTCTTGCTGTTTAATTTTGTTTCAGTCCATTCTTTTATTTCACCAAGGCACAATTAGAAATAAATAAAAATCTGCATTCCTATCTGTTAAATACTACTAATTTGACTACATTACATTCTACTTTAGATTCATTTACAAAGTATCATAAATTCATCATCATCTTTAACATCAGGGTTGGAGTGATCTTTTTGTTGGCAATCTTCTGGCAGAATATATCACACAGAGAAAGCCATTAGGTGGTTTATTGCTTCTACTTCCCCCAGCTTTTAGTCCTACTGCAGACAGTGAGCCTGGAACTGATCTTGATTCTGCAAGAGACCTTATAAAGGAAGTATTGGATGAATTAGAGCAGTTACTTATACATGCCAACATCCCTGTGAGTAAACAAATACTTCCACTGGATTTATTTATTCAGTGATTCCTTCTTCTATTGGTTGTAGGAAATAAACTTGTCGGAATTTAGTGCATGGTTAAAATATCTGTATTTACTTCCACCTATTCTGTCGAAGAGGCCAAAAAGGGAATACTGTTCAGTTCACGAATTCCAAGCTTCATTACTTGGTCCACCTGTTGATACAAGAACTAGCATGCTCTTATTGATTTAATATGAAACCTCTAAACCCATGTCTGTTTTCTTCATTGTTGACATGCTAGATGCCAGTATTATGTATCTGAATTTGGATTGTCATCATATGTTTCAGTATCCAGTGTACTTTGGGTTTGAGGACGACAGTATTAATGCTGTGCTAGCTGATGTCAAGAAGAATGATGCTAATGGTCAGTTGGCGACTGCCACAACTGGCGGGTTAGTCTTTGAACTTAGAATGGTGCTACAAGAGTTCACTAGAGTGTAAAACACTCCCATTTCTCATATGTAAAAAATCATATGTTTCTGAAAATACAGAATTTGAGATTGACAACTTGCTTTTAGTTTGGTTTTTGTGGTATTCCTTGTATTACCAAATTCTTGATCCCTCTCTTGTAACTGGAGCTTAGATCAGTGCACATTTTGATAGTAGCTTAGAGATGATGCTAAAAGACTTGTGCTCATTTTGCATGTTGGTCCATTGTCTCATATTTAACACGGTAACCTGGCCTCTGTTCTCTAAAGCTCCCCACTGTTAACCATTACTATTGGTAATTTGGTTTTGCAATTATATTGCCAGGATATATAAATGATTTTGACTGCTTATTGCTGCGGAATTAGGAAATATTTTATGGCTTTGTTTGATTTAGATTATCCAAAATCAAGTCTCACTCAACCTCATTTACAACCACGCATTTATCTATTAAAATAATCAGATCGGAAGATTCATAACTTTTCCTAACTCTTCAACCACACATTCTCCTAAAAAATCACTTTTTCACAAAATCAATTCTCAAAAATCTAAATCAAACACACTCTATATTTCTGTCTGTCCTGCATCTATAGGTGTCATAATGTCTCTTGCAATTGATTGGCTCCAGAATGTTTCATGCCTCTGAGGGAAGCTATGGCTGAATGTAAATGCATACTTGTTGTTTTAGGTAAATGATAGGGACTGGATTGACGAGTTTTCTAGGCTCATTTTTAATTGTACATGTTTATTTTTTAAGGCATTGCTATCAAAAAAAGAAGCATGGCACGGAGCTTGTTAGTTTTCCAGTTAGAATAATTATTAATGACGTGAAGAGGGATTGACCATTTTAATACGACCTTATTCTGAAACTATTTTATCATACTGAGGATTCCAGAATTCATTGTTGTTATATCTTTATTCTCTTCTTTTTTTTTTTAACCTTTTTTCTTTTCCGACTTTACGGGCCATTATATTCTATTTACTGCTTTTCAGTTCTTCATGATGGTAGTAAAGAATGGCATTGTCTTCTCGACAGATCACAGATTTACACTTGTATCTGTTTATAGACAATGTTGAATCGAGACTCAAGTTTTACATTAACACTATTGTTTTTCTTTTGATGGGATATAAACGTTTCAGATACAAACTTGTTGCTGCTGTACCAGAACCCAAGAAAGTCACATCTCCAACCATAGCAAATATTCAGGTTCTAGCTTATACTATTATTTTCTGTTGGAATTATCTGGAACCATTATGTAATATAGCTTTAGTAATCTAGAGGTTTAAGTTTCAATGTCTTGTGTTGTAGCCATACATGCACCATGAATTTGACAATGTTGTAGATTGAATATCTAAGCTAGTGTAGCTCTTAGTTCCATTTGTTCGTCATTAATGATTCTCATGCTGTGTCAGGGGTGGTTGCCGGGATTGAAAGCTGATGGTGATACAAATCAACTTCCAACTATTGCTATAGTGGCATCATATGACACGTTTGGAGCTGCACCGGTAAATGACAAACTTTATTTTATTTAGCCCCCATTAACGCTCTATTTTTATTACAAAATAGAAATTAAATGAGCGATGGAGAATTTTGTAATACATGTGCGTCCCACAAAACTTGTAAAATGTGATTGGCTTGATAAATTTCTATTTTTAAACGGAAACAGAGCGCTAATAGGGCTTTAGTTTTGCTGTTTTCTTGATAGTCCAAAGTCTTATTCTATATTAACGTTAACAGGCATTATCAGTGGGAAGCGATAGCAATGGAAGTGGTGTTGTGGCTCTTCTCGAAATAGCTAGGTTGTTTTCCAATTTGTTTTCAAATCCTAGAACTAGAGGAAGATACAATTTACTCTTTGGGTTGACGTCTGGGGGACCTTACAACTACAACGGAACTTATAAGGTGCCTAACTCTTGAGACTATTTCTTTTCTTCTAAAGGCTTGAGTATAGTCGCCTTGCCATTATTTTTTACCTTCCATTACCTTCTGTAGTGGCTTAGGAGTTTGGATCAGCGTCAACGTGAGACCATTGAATATGCTATTTGCTTGAATAGCATTGGCTCAGTCAACAAGGATCTGTGGCTTCATGTTTCAAAGCCTCCAGAAAATGCTTACATAAAGCAAATTTTTGAGGTTAGCAAACTATTTTTCTAGCAAAATAGAGGAGGATCCTTCTCAAACACAATAATATGCTGTGCCTTTTTGTAGCTTATTGGACGGAATTTCGCAGGGTTTCTCCAGTGTAGCAGAGGAATTGGGACTTAAAGTTGGTCTGAAACACAAAAAGATAAACATCTCTAACAGTCGAGTAAGTAGTTGTGTATGTGCTTGAATTAGAAAGGCTAAAATTATATCTTTGTTGATGTTATTTGATTAAAAGAACCTTCGATAAATCTAGCACGTAACAAGTTTAACATCTGAAGTACAAATGATCTCAATGAGATACGTTCTATTTAAATTTTTTCTGAACATCTAAGGCGCTTGAACATGGATATTGTCCACTACAATGTTAGGATATCATCATGTTTGGTATTTTCATTCTAATTTTTTATACGAGGATCTATGCGTAGTATTACACTACAGGACTCTTACCTTCCCTATCTAATTTTAATTATTTTTTTCTCGGGGTAGGCATGAAATGTCTTAACTTTTATATTTTCCAAGTAGAAAATTCTATGTAGTTGTCTTCTGGCACTTGCTGCAGTTCAGCTTTATGAGCTGCTTTTCGCAGAATAAAGTGATAGATTATTGATTATAAAGAATAATTGTTCTTGTTGATAACTCAGATAACTGCATCATGGAAATATAATTTATTCTCTTCTCTCCATGGAGTAGAATGACGCAGCTCTGTTCTATACATCTCTTGCATTCAACATCTTCAATTAACTTAATTATCTGTAGGAGAACAAACTCTGCAGCTTATTACTGAAGTCTATATGTAAACAAGAAGCAACAAGAAGCTTTTCATGTGACATTTCTTTAGTTGGTTGAAACTAAACGGTTGACTACCATATTTGATTAATCACATTTGCAATAATTTTTGAACACGTGGAGCCTTGTACACTGTGCACTTATCTCATTGATTATGATTTGAGCTCTTTCCTCCCATAAAAAGTGTAATAGGTTGGCCGAATGTTTCCTCCTATTAGGTACTCAGACTATTTTTTAGTGCTATAGGAGTTCTTTTTGAGACTTGCAAATGTATTAGGGCACTCTAATATTTCCTCCTTTATAAAAGGCTTTAGAGCAAGCTTTTTTTCTGGCAGAGAGAAAATAGGCGGTCAGTCAAGAAACTCATCGTACTTTTCTTATTCAATATAGTGCAATTCTGCAACGGCATTCAGTGTGTGTGTGTCGTCTTGAGAGAACCAAAATTTTGATTGTGTGTTTTCCTTACTTCGTGTGTTAGCAGTATTGTTCTTTGTGATGTAGTGTTTAACTAATTCTGCTTTCATCAGTTTATTTTGCATAAAGAGTTAAGTAATATCCCGGATTTTATTTGTGATTTCAAAACACAAGCTTACGCCTTTTTCTTAGTTCTGAAGCATGATTATATCTTTTATAAGTTATGCCTTCTTGTATTGTATATTAGGACGAACTACCGGAAGTAGAAGCAAAATTATCATTATCCTTGTTGTAATATGATAAGCTTGGGGTTCTGGTGGGCATTCATCATTTCATCTTTGTACGTGTGTCGATCTAGCTTTCTGTTTTAGTTTCACTGCTAAAGCCTTTGAAGTATTCTAGGTGGCCTGGGAGCATGAGCAATTCTCAAGACTGAGAGTTACAGCTGCAACGCTCTCTGAGCTTTCTGTTGCACCTGAGTTGCTTCAAAACACTGGAAGATCGGAAGAGCGTCGTGACGTTGTGAGCCAAAAATAGTTTCTTTCTCGAGCTACTTTTTGCATGATATTTGCAATTTCCTAAATATTGAGATTTTCTGTACAGACATTTTGTGAATGAAGTTTCAATAAGTCGAAGTGTCAAGTTAGTTGCTGAAAGTCTAGCGGTAAGATCTCATAGTAATGTTCTCTGCGTGGAATATTAGAAACATGTTATGGTTTTGGTGTGATGCTCTGCTGCAATGTGCAGCAGCCTGCATCCTCACTTCTCATTCACTGTGCTCTGTGCTTGTAAATAAAGATGAAAAAGATCTCTCTTTTGCGCATGGCTGCAGCTGAAGTTCTATGTATTAAAAAGGAAAAACTTGGCTGGAAAGACGTTTCCTTTTTCATCTGGAATATAGTGTTGCAGTGTATTTTGATAGAGTTCCTATTGTAATAGATTATAGATTGATGGTGGCGTGCTCAACTTCAAATCCAAAGGGACTTTTGACATCTTAATGCTAACTGTCTGGATTCCAACTACCTTTAATTTCCGACTTTGGGAATTTAGGTCTTAGACGTGTATTTGTGTTGCACACATAGAGAAATGTCAACACAAGAAATATATAATTTGTCATTCGGCTGTCTATGGATGGATGCAAACTTTGTGGCGTTCATGTGATGTATAATATTTGGACTTCAATTCAATAGATAATACTGCTTTCATATTTATTGTTTTCTTGACTCAGGGTTCGTTTAGCATCCAGTTATAATTGGATTTAATTATAATTAATGTTATAATTCAAATTTACACACATGGAAGAGGGAAAAATTTGACACCTCATCTTGATAATGTAAGCCATGTGAGATATGTCACATAAAGGAGCAGTGTCATTTTTGTGCTCCCATGTCTTGCATAAACTTAAGCAATAACACCAATTATAATTGAGGCCCATTTATAATTGGATGCCAAACGGACCCTAGACCATGTTTGTTTGTTATTAAAGGATTTCACATGGCTTAACGAGTTTCCTCCTTGTATACAGAGACATATTTATGACCTGAAGGGGAAAGACATCACTGTATTTGCAGACAATAGTACTTTAGCTGTCAATCCTTCCTATATACGTTCCTGGTTAGACCTTTTGTCGACAACTCCTCGTGTGGCTCCATTTCTTTCAAAAAATGACCCTCTCATCACGGCACTGAAGAAGGTGAATCTTGCTTTACTTGAATTAGTGTTGATAGTGTATCCCCGCAGTCCTACATGTTTTTGTTAATTTTCTTCTCTGCAATTCTAGGCATCTTCTGCAGCTTGTGGTTATTGTGAAAATGATTCCATTTTGGCTAAAGCAACAGTTGCATGTTATCATTACAATGTTGAAAACTTGAATTTGAATTGAAAATGATACAAAATGCAATATTTCAAATTCTTAAATGTCAGAGGCGATGTAGAATAACTATCCAGAGCAGGGAAAAATGAAGTAGACTGGAATAGTTACTGCTAATCAAGCACAGGAAATTGGAGAAACATGTAAAAGATCAATGGGAGGCTATGAATGAATATTTAAATGCTAAGGTTTTGCCTCCCAATAAGTTTAACTGTCGAAAAACCTTGGAGAACAAATGCTGACAGCTACTGATTACATAAGTTCAACACACTCTAATTATGGAAAAAGTGAAAAATCCCGTGTTAGTGAAAATGATAAAATGAAAGGAACATTAATCAATTTTTAAATGCTAAGGTTTTGCCTTCCCTATAAGTTAACTGCCGAAAAACCTTGGAGAACAAATGCTGACAGCTACTGATTACATAAGTTCAACACACACTAATTATGGAAAAAGTGAAAAATCCCGCATTAGTGAAATGATAAAATGAAAGGAACATTAATCAGTTTTAACAACAATGTCAGCTGCTTGGCGCATTCACAGCACTTCACTTCTTATTTTGTGCTTCGCAAAGATGAAACTCTGGACATGAGTTCCACTTACCATGTCCACACTACGCAGTTAATACTTATATTGAACAGTTGAAGGGCTCTGATTTATCCTATATGCTCCACACTGCGTAGTTCCCGGATGTGGTTCAATGTCTGAGAAATATAGCATCTAGACCTTTAGTTTCTGGTAGTTTATGCTGTTTTATGATGGCTTTAGCCTTTAAGGGTTCAAGCTTTGGTCAATAAGCCGTTTTTGGCTTTTTATTATTCACTTGTGATGGGTTTCTTCTACTTGATTTGTATTGCTATTTATTCTTCATTTTTATATCATACAGGTGCAGAATTGAGTTAAAACCCCTGATATTGCCTGAATTTTGGTTTTTTATTGACTAGTGTGTTTGCCATTTTTCCCACCTGAAGGAGTTAGCAGATCATACGATCGAGGTGAATGTACAACAGGAAGCTCTTGACGGGATGTTCACTTTTTACGAGTCAACAACTGGCAGGTTGCATATATATCAGGTGCGTATTTAAACTTCGTATTTTGTGTTAGCAATTGTGTTAGTTTGTCGTTTTGTTAATCATTTGATTTTCTAACAAGCAGAGGTGGACCTTACTCGTCTAGCAAATGGACTAACGTTTTATGATGATCCTGCAGGTTGCCAGCGTAACGTTTGACTTACTTTTGCTGCTAGTCCTCGGGTCATACTTGATTATTCTTTTCAGTTTTCTTGTCATTACAACTAGGGTATGATCCTTCACGAGAAGTCCCTGTTTAATCCTTTGCATATTTTATTTGGGAAATGCAAATGGTTGCTCTATATGGAAATGAACAGCTAGTAGTATCTAGAAACTAATATGTTTGCAAATGCTGATTATAACTCTCAACGCAGGGTCTTGATGATCTCATCAGTCTATTTCGTCGGCCACCTTCCCGCAAAGTGAAAACAGCTTGATTATGTAGCGGGGTGGTTTTCCACGAGTGACACTCCAAGCTTCGGGATCTGCAGATTACATTTGCAGCTTAAATGGGCATTGAACCTCGGACCGGTTATCTCATGGTCCCCATGTATGTGTAGGTTAACTTAATCATCACTCATCAGCAAGTAGAACTCTTAAAAGCATTTTTGAGTTAAGCCCGTTTCCTTTCCATTTCTTTGGTGGTTTCATCGATTTAGCTGCCAGAAACATTTTTGTCGAGATTCCCCTGTAATCCTGCTGCCGGTTCTACTTACATAGAAATATAGCTTCCATGTTGAATCTGGATATGTACTCCCAATACAAATGATTTGTTGTCATCTGCTATACGGCATATAAAACTACTGGCGCCTTTTCCATGGCATTGAAGCTTGACTGGGGTTTTGTTGTATCATTTATGATCCATTATCTTATTCGAAGGAGAAAATGGAGATTAATGACTCGACAATACACAAAAATGAGCAACTGATGCAGTGAGAAAATAGTGAAAATGCAAATTTGTAACTTCTATGTTACGTATTTCACTTTCTGATTGTCACGGGAAAACAATAGAAAGTTTTCGAGTAGGTTCCGGTGGGAGTGTCTCTTTATGTATACCCACTAAGGTTTTAGATTTTGTATACTTATTATTAGTGGGATGATTAGCAATGCATATGGGCGTTTTTTACGATATTATTGGGTGCATTTGATCGAATTCTGTGTGATTTTTGTAAATCTGTTGCTACGGGAATTTTTGTTCCTTTTTTTTTTTTTTGGTTGGGGTTGTTTTGGGGGGGGGGGTGGGATTTGTGGCTAGTGGTTATTAAAGAAATGAAAAATCCGTCATTCCTGTTCTGTTTCGGAC
>CAVNYN010273012.1:21017-40360 GCA_963692815.1 Nyctanthes arbor-tristis | reverse complement strand
GGGGGGGGGGCCCCCCCACGTGTGGCTAGTGGTTAGTAAAGAAATGAAAAATCCCTCATTCCTGTTCTGTTTCGGATGTAGAACGCTACGAAATGCATTTAAAGAAACAAGGATCGTCCTCACATCTAAAGGTGAATTTCTTTCTTTCCCGTCAGAATAATGTTATGGGGCTGTTCAACACGGGGTCAACTGTTGATGAAATGATATATAAGTTGAATTAAGTGGTTTTTTTCTTTTACCTTATCATTTAATATCATATGATATAGTGTAGAGCATCAATTATGAGATACATCATTGTTCTTGTAAAAAGAGATGCTATCTTTTAAGTGTCCATTTAGCGGAGTCTAATGTTATGGGGTTGTTCGACACAGGGTCAAGTGTTGATTAAATGATATATAAATTGAATTAAGTGGTTTTTTTATTTTACCTTATTTATTTTATCTTATCATTTAATACCATATGATATAGTGTTGAGCATCGACTATGAGATACATCATTGTTCTTGTAAAAAGAGATGCTATCTTTTAAGTGTCCATTTAGCGCAATCTAATGTTATGGGGCTGTTCAACACAGGGTCAAGTGTTGATTAAATGATATATAAGTTGAATTAAGTGGTTTTTTTTTTTTACCTTATCATTTAATATCATATGATATAGTGTTGAGCATCAACTATGAGATACATCATTGTTCTTGTAAAATGAGATACTATCTTTTAAGTGTCCATTTAGCGGAATCTAAAGTTTTGCTAAAGTTTGGCATGATATTTTTAAGAATAATGATATTCATCTCTACTTGCTGTGGTGGTCATTTGGAATTGAGTGATAAAATCACTCAAAGATATGATTAATATGGAATCCTATTTTGTTGGGCGCACGAGTGATCGATCTCTAGTAAAATACTCCCTTTGTCCCATTGATTGTATATCCCCTTTTCCATTTTTTTGCCCGTTTCAAAAATTACGGTCTCTTTTCCACATTAAAAAGCTAATTTTGTATTATTTTACAAATTTTATTTTTATTTATTTTTTTTGGGGGGAAAGAACCTGGCCTTATTTAGTATATACTATAGTTGTATCTATGCTATAGTTGTATCTATTAATTAAAAATTAATCATTAAACAAGGGCAAATTAGAAACACAGTTCACAAAATTACTTTTCTAACAATGTTTTTAATCCTTATAAAAAAAATGGTAATAATAATAAATAATAAATAGCATTACACTATTCTTAACAATATATTTTTCAAATATAAAAAACATTGGTTGCATATCTCACGGTATTCCTTATTTCTTTACCATCATCGAACAAATTGTAAGTTCAGGGGCAAAAATTTTCAGGGTGCCTTAACTGGACTGAATATATAGAAAAAAAATATATATGCATTGATATTTATAAGTTGATCATCAGAGTGAATTACAATCTTTTGGACAACTCGATCTCGTGACAGCTGCGTTTTTTAGAGCCAAAACGACAACATTAAAACATACATGAAGCCACGAATCCCATCAAAATCAATGTCTACATTTTATGTAAGTTCAATTCAATTGAACAGAAGTGCCATTTTTTTCATCACAACTATTTAAAGTCTTTCATTCACATCTTGCCTTCCTTTAATTTTTTTAAGAAGATAGATAATAAAGGAGCCTTCTTCTGATGTGATACAAATCTAACAAAAACAGCCCCACATTAGGGTAAGGCTCCTTTAAGGAGCCTTACTAGTTTTGCAGAAATATTTTTCTCTGTAAAGCTAACACACAAATTTAACTCGCTATTTCTGAGCATGTCCATGGATATATAATACTAGAAGGCATCTCAATGTTCCAGTATACATATCAAAAATGAATCATCACAAGACAGACAGCAATGAATGGATAATGGGGGTTTTCGCGCATTCGGAGCTTTGATTAAACAATTTTCTTAAAAATAAACCTCTATACAAACCCCATTTTAAATAATAGATTTGAGTACCATTCTGAGAATAATTCAGTTCAGTCCAAAACCAGACAAAACCAACCATGTATTACATGAGAAGTTGACTCCAAAAATCGATGCCCCCACCAAGAATCTTCTATACAAAGACAGCAGCCAGATACAAATAGTTCTTAAAATTTTCTTTTAGAGGAAAATAAAAAAAAAAAAACCTATAATGGATTGAGACTTTGGATGCTCTCCATGGCCTGTGGAATGGTGAGGTAGCGGAACAAACGCCATCACGATACAGCAAAAGATACTCCCAACTGTTTAGAGATTAGGAAGAATGAGCATTCTGCATTGCTTGGTATACCATCTCGATAAACTGATTGTCCTGTACAATGCAAGTGGTGGTACATAATATGAATGTTAATTGGATTTTCTGTTACATTGTGAGGATACTAACTTCAATAAACCCAGACGAATGTGAATACTACAAGTAAGAATTATCATAAACCCACAAACATAATCAAAGAGAAAATCAGGTTATTAATTCTTCAAGAACTGAACATTAAGAACTACCATATCATGCTTTCCCGTATAGAAAAAATGAAGATTGCGCTGCTAAAAGAAGGCTCACTTACTGAGAACATTACATAAGATGGTATTACTTGTTGCTTTGGCATTAGTCAAAGCCCCCTTTTTTATGGTAAGCAAGTTCAAGAGAAATTTTGGAGTACGAACAGTTAAAGCATCACAATAAAAATGATGGTTAGCAATCAACAAAGATCTAGAAAGCATCTTGTTATTAAGTTTTAACAGATAATGGACCAAATGTACATCTCAATATGAAGGAAATCAGGCACAAATGCTTCTTACCTACAAGCCAAATGTAAAATGAATGCAGTCTCAAAAGTCACATTTCAGAACCATGCATAAAGTTATACTATAAGACGTAAGAATATTTACTTCCAATTATCCGATTCAGAATGTCCACTTAATTCAACTGTAGCAGTATATCTTTATTTAAACAAAATCATCTAGCCTATGTATTTTGGTTTGGGAGAGCATTGCTGAATTCGCTCAATCCTATGCAAAAGTTCGCATTGGGAACCATAGCAGAGATTACTGAGGGGGAGATTTAAGGCTTTGGTGATATATATAAAAGAGATGCAAGTGATGACAAGGATATTGATAATCATAAATCTTTGCCTAATTTTTTCTTGATGTCTCATCAATTAATAGAAGCTTCTTTTTCCTAGTTGGCTTTACTTCTACCAGCTTTCAGGCTTTAGCCATTCTCCTCGGAGGCTAATGTCAGAAATTCAGCCTGACGTATACAGAAGCATGCTATATACCATCTAACACAACTACTAAATTCTGAAGGTTATACATTCAGAACAGAAATAAACCATGCAGCAGAATAACAGAGAACAATTCATCACACAAAGAAGAGCAGCAGATTTGAAGTTTCAAAGATTTTGTGCCAAGGACTTCGCAAAAATACTATCCTGGATGGCAATTGAAGTCAAGAGAACCACCTGAACAAGCATCAGAAGTGCTTCACGTACTTTCTCTCTGGTTAAAGCAGGTCCATGATTTGTCATAGGAGCCGAAGTTGGAGTGAGTGATGGTGGGGGAGTTGGCGGTGGAAATGGTTGAAGTAAAGGAGCACCATATGGCCGTTGTATGTTTCCAGGAGGATTACGTGGAGGGGCAGTAGGCATGGATGAAGAGATAGGGGGCATCACAAGTGGAGAAGAGGAAGGAGGTGGACCAAAAAATGATGATGGTTTTACGAGATCGGTAGAGTGCTTTTTGCTGCTGACAGGTTCAGGGGTGTCAAGAATAGGCATTATGGGGGTAGATGCTGAAAGAGATGGAGTCTGGACGGCTGTTAAAGTAGGTGGATGAGAAAAACATGAAATCGGTGCAGATAACTGGTATGGTTGTCCAGGATTGGCTGTATTGTGGGTGTTCCCAAGACTCATTGCTGTCTGCAAAAGAAGTTACCCTTCAGTATAGCTTATTACACATTAGAAACAATTAAGCCCCACTTAGGTTTCCATTTCATCCAAAATAGAAACTAAATGAGTGAAAATTAATGGTCAAGTGGTAAATGTAGATGAAAATAATTTGACCAATTTCTGTTCAAAACCAAAATAAGAACCTAATGGGTTCTAAATCAATCAATACAGCAACACAGCAATTTTAACATCCTTTAGTGAGACAACCCAACCCTCCACCCCACCCCCCCAAAAAAAAAAAAAGGAAAAAATCACAAAATAAAAAAAAGAAACACACACACACACACACAAAAGAGCAGCCTGTTGAACAAAACAGTAATAAAAAATTTCAATTAAAGAAAAAATGTTAAGAAATGTTCATCTAATACTAATACAATCATTCAATAGTCCAACTGGATAACCCAAAGCATGGCTGATCAAATATTTGTGATGTACATTTAAACAGACAAGCTCATGCACAGAGGTGGCAGAATGGTGGCTACAGATGTAACAACTGAAGTTTACACATTCAGCTCTGATGAAGATAATAAGAACATTAGGTTTCAGCTACAAGTGGCAGCTATGTTTGTGAACATACCTTTGGAAGTTTTTCATAAAGAAGATATTATAGTACCTTTAATGTGTTTTTAGTACTATTCAAATTACAAGCCTGATGTATTGATTGACACTAAGTTTGTACAATGGTGAATAATAAAGTTTTCACAATTATAGAGGCAGACTGCATAAGCATACAGTGTGTAGTTATTGAATAGATCCAATACCAAAGGATGTGTATGTTGGAAGAAAATTTAAAAAAAAAAAAAAAAGAAAAAAGAAAAAAGAAAAAGAAATTGTAGAAAGATGGGGAAAAGTATTAGGATGGTTCTGTCACGAAGAAATACGAATTGCAGTTGGAGTGATTAATTATATCTATCATTAATGGTCTTTTTGTCAATCTGCCTGCAATTTATCTTTCCATGATCTTGAAGAACCAAACAAGATAATAAGACAAGTCCGCCTTGCAATTTTATGGGATCAAACTATGAGCACCAGAACCAGAAGTCCATAATACCTGCGTTTTCCAGAAATCAAATGGCACAGAACCATACAATCAGCTTTTAGAAAAGTATGCATAAAGTTGACTTCAAGTAGGTTATCTTCAAAATCAAAGCCTCCCCATATTATAGAAATTGTAACGACCTAGTACCAAAGTCTCACCTTGATACCTGGTTTAATGTCTGACGACGTGAATGGATCAAGAAATGACGTTTCCCATCTAGAATTCTAAATTGCCACAAGAAGATAAGCAAACACATTTCATTGCAGTACCAATAATAGAAATTAGTCTTACATTATTACGCAATCAGCCATTTTCCAGATAAAAAGCAAAAAAAGAGAGCATACGCTGAAGAAGTTCACAAAGGATGGATCATCAGAAACATCTGTGACAATGGAGGTAGTTGAAGAAGGCTCCAGAGGACCATCCATTACAGCCATTGTTGGAAATGCTTCCAGTTCTTCAAACTCACTACATGAAAACAACAAATAAAATTTTGATTTCCTCTTTTATATGGATAGGTAATGACAAATAGCATAATGTTTGATTTATTGCCATAGATGATAAAAATTTCTACTTGGGTGGTGGGAAAATGTAATGGCAATTGAGTGCCACTGCCAGAGGATATTATTTATTGCTGACTTCAACATTAATACATTATGAGCTTGTTTGAAGCTCTTTATTTTTTCAATTTATAAAGAGAAATTATAATGAATGGTGGAGATTTAATTGAAGTTTGAAATGTGTGGTGATTAATGAGTAGTTGTCAAATCAATAGTCAAATCATGGTAGGTGAAATTATAAATAGGAAAAATAAAGAGCTTCTAACAAGCTCTATGTTTAAAAAAAAAAAAAAAAAGATGAAGCAAAATGCTATACCAAACTGCGAATGAAACTTTTTTCAGAAAAATAAATGCTTGCTTGAGCATTTAACGAAACAATTAGAACCGAGTAAATAATATCCGCCATATCCAAGTCCACCGACTCCAGACTGTAAATATTTCAGTACCATTACCTTTTGGTTGTAGTTACTTTTGACTTTGTAGGCACCTTGGAATATGCATTAAGTATCCTAGAAACAAGAATCAGATGCAGCAGTATGGCCATGAATCAGTAACTGATAAAATATAGAATTTAAAGGCACAATCTTGAAAAATGTAACTAACAAACAACTGAACTGAGAAAGTATACTTGACAAAATAACCATCAAAGCCGTGATAAAAGACCACATAAAAAATGTGACCTTTTTCCTCTTCTTTTTTCATGTATGATCACAGATGGAGTTCTTGATGGCAATAATTAGCCTTCACTCTTTTGAAGGGGAGAATGCTAAGGGCCAAAAAAAGGGATGATGATAAAAATAAAAATCTTATATGTAAAAACATCAGAATGAACTTGAGCTGAATTTGTTTCTTTCCTGCACCGCAAAAATATTAAAGCCTTAATGAATATGTGTGTATCATCTTGAGCTTCTCGGATTTAATATTGATTTATTTTATTATGATAATTAAGACATTACATTTTGGCTGTCTTACTCATGGTTATACCATAATACTTGAGAGCCCATCCAACTGCCGTGTCTCTGACTTAACTAATGGATCCAAAGGCACCCGGAGCCCCGGATGATACACACATTAACATGTACACTGAAAGCCCTCACCTACAGGGGATCAACTTACAACCATAAAACCACCAGACAAGTTAGCCACTATTCTTTTGACTCGATGAAATTGACTATAATCCACAAGTCAAAAATTACTGAACAGAAGCTCTTCAACTTTATTCCCTCATCCTTCCAATGGACTGAAACTAAAACATTAGTTAGTCACAAATTAAACCGTTGAATGATTGAATTACCATTTCTGGTAAATTAAAATTGACACACAAAGAGATAGACACCACAGAGGGAGGGAGGGAGGGGGTGGACCAAAGGGGGAAAAAGGGACCTACCTGCTAAAGAGATTTGCAACCTCTTCGCATTCACGTGCATTGTAAAACCATATTCCATTTACTTCTTGGGCAGCATTTCTATATAATAAATATGGAACCTGCACTTCATACTCAAAATCGCCCAAGAGATTCTCCACCAAATTATCTGCTCACATCATCAGATCATACCACAGCTAAATAGTTAATACACTGTTAAAGAACTTTTCATATTGCTAATAAAACACACTCATCTTCATCATGATACCAAAGTTTCTTTTCTAATAAATAATAATATATCAAATTTCATGAAGGTGTACATGTAACTTCAACCCTAAGTAGAAGCGTCTGCACCAGTAACTTCACGACAAAGAATATATATAGCCAAAAGAGCTTTCATTTAGACGTTCCAGCACTTCTCACTGTGATGGATCATGACAAATTCTATCACTGAATTTCTTTTAGTTATTAATGCTTCTTGCTTACTATTGCAACAAGCACAGTCCAGATTATTCATTACGAGCGAAGCAATTTATTTCAAGAAGGGGTTATTGTTGATAATGAAATGTAATCATGAGTGGTTATAGGTTTAGGTGGACCCCTCTTCCATCCGTGTATTTGCCGTTCCTTTTAAGTCTAAGACTTTCAGAACCTGGATGTTCTTTAACTACTAAAAGACACAGGTAAAGGAAATTGATCTATATTCCTCATCTCTTGATACAGCAGGCTAAAGTTCGAGAAGAGTACAAAATTCATTAGGCGTATTCTAGAACGCTAGTTTCCATTTTAGGAGATCAGAACCTACAAGTTGGTAGGCAGCTAGACATGACTGCCAAATGCAATATGCAGAAGATTTGCCCCAGGATTACATGTTATGATGTTAATGTCTTGATGAAAATGGTCATCTTAATTTTTAATCAACCTACGCACTTTTCATTCCATAGAAACAACTTATGGAATCAGGTAGCACAGACCTTTATGTACTATTAACTTATCTCCCAAGTCCCATCAGTCTCAACATTATCTAAAAATCTTGTGAATGATTATGAATGATTGGCTGCAAACAGAATCTCCTCTAAGGTTGGATCAAACTTTTCTCCCTGATTCCAACATTTGAACTAATGTACTAGAAGTTTAATTGATTCTCTTCTGCAGATTTTCAATGGTAGTAGAACAGGGATTGAAGTCGTCATTTGTTCATTTCACCACTCCTCCTTTTTTTTTTTTTTTTTTTTTTCCATCCCGTTACTAGTTCATACGCTATCTAATATGATTTCAGGTCTCAGTTTGTCGATGCTTAAACGGACTCCTACCACATCTTAAGGTTCCAAATATTTTAAATCCAAGCATAAAGCAGCAAGTTACGAATTTAACAGTACTTTCAAAGCAGAAGTTGTAATTCTATTTTTAACCATACTGTTGAGGTAAATGTTTCCATTGAACAAGTCTCTGATTGCAGCTAGATCAGTGTGCTATCATGTTGTAGTTCAAGGACTCAAAGACTAATAGATTATAGCTGCCCACTTGATTACAGGTGGCAGCATGAAAGGTGATCCACTTTCCATGTAGCAGTAGGCACCTCATTGTACTAGGAAGAAGGAAGAGGAACCCCCATCTTGCCATACAAAACGGGCTGCGGTTTGGCAAATGGCAACTCCTATTAACAAATTCAAACAATTTATATAAATGACCATTACTTTCTATTTTGAGGACTGATCCTTTTAGCAATGTATCTAATAACTAAAAATCCCTGTTAAAAAAAATGTGTAGACACTAACAGTCGACTTTATTACTCATCATGATATGCGTTTTTATTTTCAGTACTCTACGAATCCTTATAGTGCTTATACAATCATTTTATTTATGTATTGAACTATGAAATCAACCTAAACTCAAGACCTCTCCAAAAACTCATATTAATGGGAACATAATACTGATTTAACTGATCTTAATGGATTCAAAATGTAAGGACATCTAATCAATAAGGAACCAAACCAGATAAGCTAGTGATCTTTTTCCATGTGTTCGAAGCTACAATAATTTAAAGTTGGCAAATTCAACGAACTGAGATGAAAGTTGGGCTACCCGTATTCCGACGATTCATCACTATAAACTGGAACCTCGGTTGGATATTTCTGTAACACACAGAATTTTAAAAAATGTGTAAATAAAAACTGCAAAATCCAACCAACTCCCCCAGAAAATTAATTTAAATCCTAAGATTGATCACGGAAAACCCCTAAAATTCTGACCTTTTTACCACAAACAGAGAGCCTTCTACATCCTTCCGACTCTGCCAAAAAAGGGAAAGAAAAAGAAAATGAAATTCGATTACGGATTGTATAGTATATATGAAAGTCGGAATTATAATACAGAGAATTATTTATACCCATTGGCTGGTCTCGATGTTGAATTCATAAAAGGTAACATGGGCCGCGGTGATGAGGATTTCTTCAACGAACGGATCGATTCGCTGAAGCACCGTCAAATTTAGTACCTTGGTGCTCTTCTCGTCCAGATATGGCATCAATTTCCCGTTATGCGCCATTTTGTTTTTCTTTAATATGATTATATCTATACAAATATTACACTCTCTCTCTGGAGTTCTTCAAGAGAGTATGCAGATTGGTAACCAAACAGTACAAATTTTCTGCTTCTGATTCCAACAGATTATCTGTAGTGGCACGCAAATAAATATACAGGGAAGGGGAAATTGGCCAGACAAGGAACGCCTGAAACTAAAAAACGGCTAATTGGGGCATTTAATCCTCAGGGTTGGGTTCGTTGTATAATAGGTCCTTAACGTTCAGTTTTTTAGTGTCGATGTCCTCAAATATTGTATTCTTTGGCACCGCGAGTCTTTTGAATGCAAAGTGCGAACACCTTGACAGAACACCGTTAAGTAACCTCGTTTTTTCTTTTTCTATTTTTTTTCCTTCAATAAACAGTTAAGTAACCTCTTAATCTGCTTCTAGATATCGAATCATCTTTAATAGTAAAGTTGAAGGACTATGATTGCAACTACCATCGGACCAATTGGATCTTCCTTTTATGGAACTCCAACTCCATACTAGCCAATACTAATAGAGTATGAATTGTTGGTCGAACGAGATCGGATCGTATCACACGGTAGCTTGCACTTAAGGTGCTAGAGTAAATGCTCCATCACAGTTCATACTTGGATAGAACGATCTTGATAACGCTTTTGAATTTTTTTCTTTACTAGTAGCGTGACAAAAAATTCACACACTCTATATGACATGTATAAATGCACACTATATATTTCATGCGCGCTACACAGGTTGAGAGATTTTAAAAAGAGATAATAATAATAGATTTGATGTATGCTTGGAGAGTGAGGAAGATGGACAAAAACTATACAAGTTTTCAAGGACTTTTTCCCTCATGCAGTGCTCTATTGGTAATAACAATAGCAGCAAAGAATAAGATGATAATTTGTAAGAAAATATCAAAAGTTGGCTTTACCAATTGGTACAATGACAACTGAAGTCCCATCAATTTTGCTGTCGATAATAATTTGGTCTCTCATTTGATTGTAATAATGAGATGTTAGAAGGGATCAAGGGATTAACTCACGTGGTTAAGGGCCTAACCCTTACTAAGATTACCCGAGTTCGAATCCCCACATCCCCTCTCCCCATCCCCTTTGTAAAAAAAAAAAATAAAATAAAATAAATAAAATAAAAAATAGATGTTTGAAATGTTAACAACACTTTTGGATGGTTTCAGTACTGTTGTAGCGTCAAAGAATGTCAATAATAATAAAATATCAAGGACTTACTTAGGACTCTAGACCCAACATTTATTATTTTTTTGACAAAAGACAAAACTTGTAGAAATGAAATTGACCGCGCTGCCCTTGATATGGGCACAAGGGGGGCAAGGGTGGCCCATTTAAGGTGGTTCGACTAAGGAAATTTAGTCATATGCAAGCCAAGATGAAAATTAAGTTGACAACTACCTGCTCTTAGAACAACCACCTACAAATTTTGTCTTGACAGTAACACTGAGCAAATAAACTGACAAATCGAAAAACCAATTCAATCTAAGAAAATCGTTTGAATTGGTTTGATTTGTAAAGTGAAATAGTTTGGTTTAAGAAAATTTCAAACCACTTCAAATTGTTTGGTTTAAATTTCGACGTTTGACAATGCCGCTTAAACCTAACCAAACTGTTTTTTTATGTTTTAATTAAAAATTTATTAATGTGTAAGTAATATGAGGAAAAAATATCAAGGGACTTAATAATTCATTTATAATTGTCAAATTCGTTAATTGAGTTTGACACTCTAATAAAGAAGTTTTTGTAATAATTTGGTTCATTTTAGCACTTTAATAGGCTAATTTTTTACTAATTTAATTAATACTCTTATTGAAAAAAAAAATCCTAAAATTTTGACACTTTAATGGGTAGATACTTGTATAAAATAGCAATTTCATAAACATATTATGACAATATCTCATTTTTGTTACTACCTCTTGACAAACTTGATGTTGGTATTAGCATTCGAAAAACATATTAGTATAATAGAATATTTATATTTATAAAATTATAATGTTTTAAGTCCGTTCTCATTCAGTCGATAGACAAATTGTGGTTTAAAACCAAATTGAACCATAAAAGTAGGTTTGGTTTGTAAAGTTAAATGGTTTAGTTCACAATTTCTCCAAACTGAATCCAATGCTTTGATTTAAAAATAAATGAAAAACTGCTCAAACCGAACTGTGTTCACCCCTACTTTGATTGTATTTTTATCAAGTTAAGACCTTGACAAATGAAACAACCCAATTGAAATATAGGGAAGCCTTCCCACAGATGCATGTACTGTCCAAATTTAAATGAAAACATATTATGATGATTTTTCGTACATTATATATACACATATGTATGAGTCCAAATATGATGAGTCTTCCTGCTTGTGCTTGCCTGCACGAGCCCGAGCATGGCTTACCGAGTTATTTTGTTAAGTCTACTAGAGATCAATAACTTTTCCTTAAAATTAGCTACTCTGTCTAAGAATATGATCAATTCAAGTTTGATTCTTTCTTTCGGGAGGAAAAAATGCTATTTGTACATATAATATGTATAAAATTTGGCCATCTAGAGACAAATAGCACTCCTCACGACATGTGAAAGTACATGTGTAAACTTGACTCGTGACATGGTGAGTAAGATTGTCACACGGCTTACACTACAACGAGCTTTACACGCTCACATTTATGACTTTTTAACAAGGTATGACCAACAGATCACAATAAATAGTTACATAAATTCAGATACTCTAAAATTGGTTGCCAGACGGATCCGAGATCACAATAAATAGTTTGCATTCACATAAAAATGAATTTTTATATAAAATAAGAGAGAGAATGACTGGAGTTGAATGATGAAGATTTATATAATATATGTGAATCCCACAAATGTGAATGTGATTTGTTAGACTAAACTTAAATTAAAAAAGAAAGGAAAAAAATGAGAGAATATATGAGTATGCAAACACAGTAATGTTGTTTGGCAATTAATGAGTTAATAATTTGGCCTCCAGACGCTCAACTTCAATCCATTTTTCATGCTTTGGTCCTTTGGAGATGCTTCCAAACAAACCTTCAAGCCCCGAGGTAGCCTACGTGGACATAAATGGGTGGACTACAAATAGCGCTACCAAGTGTCCACAAGTTACATGTGTCCAAACACCCTTCATCTTCTCAACGTGGTGCTTAATTACCAATCTAACCCTAGCAGAATCCCAAAAAAAGGCCGGAGTCAAGGCTAGAATCGTCAAACCAAGGCATACTTACTCTCCTCTAACTGGGTGTTGAAAATTTAAGATAGTCGATCATATATGACGGAGAAGATCGGAAAATTCTGCTGGTCCTCAGCCTTGGTAGGGGCGGCCGCCGCCGCCGCCACAGCGGTTCTACTTTCGGCAAAGCCACGTGACCCCACTTTCCAGTTAATCTCCATCGATCCCACCGCCTTCAAGCTCAACTTTCCACTCCTCAACGCCGAGATGATCCTCACCGTCCACGTCACCAACCCCAACATCGTGTCCATCCACTACTCTTCCACAGAGATGTTAATCTACTACGCCGGCTCGCTCCTTGGCTCGGCTCCCGTGACGGCGGGCTCCCAGTCGCCCAGGTCATGCAAGCTACTCCGTCTACACGCGCGGCTGAGCGGGCTCCAGCTGGCTCACCACGCGGCTAAGTTCTTAGCTGATGTGGCGCGGCGCGAGATGGTGCTGGACTCGGCTGTGCATATTGAAGGAGCCGCCAAGGTTTTGTGGTGGGATCATAGGTTTAGAATGCACGTGGACAGTCACGTGACGGTGGATCCTTTGTTTCTTGATGTCATTGAGCAGGAGAATCAATCGGAATTAGATGTTTTTATCCCACAATAGAAACAATGTATACAAGCAAATGACTAAGTGTATGATATATATGAATCGGGTATGTTATTCGAGCTCAACTTTCTCAACCTTTGGGGTCATATATCGCTGATCAATATTAGTATTGAAGTGAAAAACTCACAAATGGGTTGTTTTATCTTTATTCAACTTTCACCAAATAATGTAAGTGAGGATAATTCTATCTTTGAGTTGTTCCCCTTGAACCAAATAGTGTAATGGTGAAATGGAAAAGAATAATGGCCTTTTTTGAGAAAAATATAAGGAAGTCAACTACTGCCTCGTTTTATACTGGATAGTCACTTATCTAATGTGCACAATCGAAAAATATTGTTTTTTGCTATAATAACTGGGTAGTCGCTGGTAAAAACATGAAGGTTTGAATTTGAATTTGTAGTGACTTTGGGCTCAACTTTTCGTTCTAAAGATACGTCCATTTGCGAAGCATTGATTGAATGCTATAAATATGGAATGTTTTCATGTTGCGAAACACATCACAAAACATGTCACAAACACACAACTTCAATTCTTGAATCCGAATCAATGATCCAAAACTCAAATTAAATCCATAATGTACTCATAACATTCTCAAGATCATCACCTTTTGCTTGGTTATGTTTGATGTTGCCAAGGTTTGATTTTTGGATTCTAACCTCTATAGTTTCAGTTGTAATAACTAATTAATTGACCTAAAGGATAATAAGGAGACTAATGCTAGAAAATAAAGATATTGGATGATTTTGCAAATAAACCAAAAGTGTCAATAGCTTATTACCAAAAATAAAGATTGTGAATGAACTTGCAATAGATTCCAAAAATCGTGGATGACACATGCAATTACCCTAAAATTTTTCACGCCGTTGAACCGTAGAGAGCCGGTTAATCCAAGTGGCACGGCATATTTCGCCTGCACGTCTCTTTCTCTTATCTTTTCACGCCCTTTCATATTATTGTCTTTTCTGCTTTAATCCTATCTTTTTATCTTCTTCTTCTTCTTCCTAAAACTTCCATCCCTTACAGTATCAGCAGCAGGAACCCATTAAAAAAAATGGCAACTTCTGAGGGAAAAGCTGAAGGAATTGCAGAACCGGTGGCGGAGAAGGAGGTGTCGTCTGCCGGAGGTGATGTTGACGCCGCTCCCAAACAAGTAAAGGTAAATAATCTATGTTTTCTCTACAATCCTTATAGTTAATGTGTCGAACAAGGTAACCGAAAATAATCTAGAACCAGACAGGCGGTAGATTGTATTAAGTAACCTAGCTTATGATATGTGGTCTAGAAAAAAAAAAGAACCCAGTTCCCGGGATTCTCACATGTTACCTTCAAATTTCTCCATATCATGTCTGCTTTAAAATCATTTCCGATACATATAATCTGATCTCTCTCTGTCGAAGGAGGGAGAGAAAGACGAAGCAGGCAAGAAAGAGGAGAAGCTAAAGGCAAGGCTTGTGATATTAGGATTGGTGCTTGCTGTAATTGGAGTAATTTTTGCTGTAGCTAAGAACATTAAAAAGCCATGAGTACATAGCATGTGACTTAGTTATTTACTTCTTTTGTTTGTAATAATTTTGCATTGTAATGTGGGAAAAAAATACTAGTATCTGTTAATTGTTATCAATTCCTAGTGCGACTTTAATTTCTATGTTGTATTAGTTGTCACTTTGATTGGTGATAAGCACCAAGTATTACATAGCATTATTATTCATATATAATGACATCTGTTAATTTTTAGATGAGGCCGATCGATTATATTTATCTAGGTATTTATTTTATAAGTATTGAAGGGCATTGGAATTTCTTGGATTCAAATTCTACTTTTTGATTTCACATATAACGGATTAATACTTAACACTCTTGAGTTTAGGTATTCATTATCTAAAATACTGAAGGAGGCTGATATCTGTTAAATTCAAAATTTTACTTTTTGATTCCACATGTAGGCATATTGATTAATACTTGGGGTTCTGCTTTAAATGTCAACTTTGTTAATAAGAGTAGTTTAAGTCCTTATGTTAGTTATTAATTTTATATTTATTTAGCGTTGGACTATATCCTTTGATATATATTCCACGATTGTGTATCTCACTGGAATAGACCATTTCATTTTTCAGTATCAAAAATATTAAACTGTTCATTAATTACTGCTTCGATACCATATTATTAATACTTATAAAGATTTCATCTTAAATATCAACCCTAATTGTGACCCAAGTCCTTGGACCATCTTCAACAATTCCTTTATATATTCAAAGAGTACTTTGGTAATTTAGGGAGAATTTACATTTTTAAAGAAAAAGGTTTGTTAATCACTTAGTTTCTTTATTTTACTTACTTTAACGTTTAAGAAGTATTTGTTATTATTGTGATTCAAATAAATATTGCAGTGGTTAAATTTTCATGTTTTGAGTAATAGATTAGGGTCTCTTGTTTGTACCACACAAACCTCTACCCCACTATATCCTCTACCCCCCATTTTTCTATCAGAATATGACAAGAAAAATGGGAGAGAGACTCCCCCCATTCTTCTGCCATTTCCAGCAGAAAATGGGGGAGAGTCCCCCCATTCTTCTATCATTCCGACAGAAGAAATAGGGGGAGACTCCCCCCTCCCTATTCTTCTGCCATACCCCCCTCCATAATGGCAGAAAAAATTTGGGGAGCTCCCCCCATTTTTTTGCTATGTCGGAAATGGCAGTGAGAGGGGGCCCTCCCCCTTTCTGTTTCTTTTTTTTAAGATATTTTTAAATTCTTTTTGCTTTTATAAAATTTAAAGGGTAAGGGTATTGAGGTAATTTGGTCAATGAGTTAATGAAATTTTGGATGAATTCTGTCAATAGAGACATTTTGTGTATATTTATGAAAGGTTGAAAACCCAGCGCGCTAAAAAAAAGATTAGAGAATTCTAAGTGTAAAGGTTGAGAACGTTATGTAAAATTTGTCCAAATTTGTATATAATAATAATATAGAAATGTGAGTTCCATCATCCGTGAAATATCAAATATGTTAACATGGTGATTGCAAAAAAAAATTATGTTAACATGGTTTGTCAGATCAACTTTTGTAAGAATAAAATTCAGTAGCTCTTTAGTTAACCGAACCAAGCAAAATTAAAGTAACCAAAAAAAAAAAAAAAAATTGTCCATCTCAACGCCAAAAATGTTCACTCACCCACTGGTGGGTGAACTTACACCGCCCCCCGCCTACATGGGGGTGGTGATTAGTCCTCCCATATGTGCATGGATCCACACTGGTGGGTGGGTGAACGGAACTAATCTCAACACGGCACATATTAGTACAAAAAATTAATTTGTTTTAAATTATTTATTTATTAACTATTACTAGGTTAGGTAAAAATCGGAATTTTGACTAATTAGCTTTGTAAATTAAAGCTGTAATTAATAATTAATTATTCATATATAAATTGCGCGAGACCTAGCCAAAGAGATATATCAACAAGGCTTATTAGTGCTTTGCTTTGTCTTCAAGATGGAATGCTTCATCAAGGCTTCTATCACCTTCACCGCAGAGTTTACCTTTGCAAAAATTAATACGAAACCTACCCCCCCCTACCGGGCCAACTTCTCAACCCCGGCCACACATCCTGCTCAGCAAGATGCATTGCGATTTCCAACTCTTCCGTGGACATTACTACCAATTATGACTCGAGATGGAAAGCGTTGTTTTACGAAGAGAGGGCAAATAATTGGTGTTCCAGAGGCATTGCCCGAAGGTCTAAAATGGGACTTATTTTGGACAGAAACCGGAGATGGGCCAAAGAGAGAGACTTATCAGTGCAACTTGGTCACCAACAAGGTAGACGTGCGTTAATGGAGATGGTGTCTCTATATTGCAACTGGGGAATCAAAGTTCTTTCAGTTTTCACGTTTTCGACAGAAAATTGGGCAAGACCTAGATTAAGTACTCTAAAAATCGATTCATGAATTTTGCTAAGTGACTCGTTTTTTGTTCTCTTTTCTTTTTTTCTCCCTTTTTTTTTTAAAATCAAATTAATTCCTTTGGATAACTAGGTGCAAGTTGATTTTCTTATGAGCTTATTTGAAGATGTAATAAAAACAAATCTTGGGGAGCTTAGCAGGTAATCTTATTTAATTAATATGTATGTACTACACTAGCCGTCGGAATTTTGATCAAAAGCATGAGGGTGTTTTCATAATACGAAGATACCTTGCTTTTTGCACATGAAATTATTCCTAATTTCATGAAACCACTGTTAGTTTAATATGTGAGTCATAGCAGCATAGGAGAGAGGGTGTCTTTATAACAAAGGCACCCTTAGGCGCTGGATCAACGCTTTTAACTGTCGGGTGCTATAAAGTGTCAATTGCTAATGTGAGCTCGGGCCTGTATGTCTCACTGTTGACATGCAATACCAAGGTGTGATTAGAAATGCAAACAAAAAGTTTAACAAAATATATTAATTTTTTGCCAACACATGATATCAATTTTAGATTAATAGTAATCACATCACGAGCTCCATATCTATTTTTTCAATTTTTTTATATACTATTTTGTTCAATTAGAATTATTCTTCTTATTATTACTTATCATATGACTCATATATAGAAACTCATACTAGGGATTGTTGTGCTTTAAATTCAAAACTTGATCATTTCACTTTTGGTGGATTTTGACAGCAAGAATATAAAGATATCAGTAATTGGAAACAAATCAAAACTACCAAATTCACTGCAGAAGCTGATCGCCCTAGCTGAGGAGACAACAAGAGGCAACACCGGACTCCATTTTATGATAGGTATGAACTATAGTGGACGATATGACACAACACAAGCTACTCAAAGGCCAATAAAGTTAAACATGGCGTTGTTCGAGTTGAAGATATCAATGGCGTTGTTCGAGTTGAAGATATCAATGTTTGCGAAGAAATTGGAGACGAGCTGTGCTGAATATCCAGACCCGGATTTGCTTATACCAACAAGTGGTGAGCAAAGAATCAGTAATTTCTTCTTGTGGCAATTGGCTTAAACTGAACTCTTCTTTCTGGACAAATACTTCCCCGACTTCATACAAGAAGATTTGATCAATGCTTTGAGCTCGTTTCAGAAAAGAGCAAGATGTTTTGGTGGAAATTAACAAAAAAAATATATATATATTATCATTGGTTATACGTAAATAATTAATAATATTTTGCTCAGTGAGAAATGGAACAACTAGCATAATTTCTTTGAACACCAATATGGCAATATGCAGTGAGTACATAAACGGTGTATTCATGAGTATAGCCATTACTATTTATTAATAATCGACCTCATGATTGAGCTCCTATTCTCTGATGCATTTCAAATATGACTATTTTATCCATCTTTTTTTCTCGTGCCTACGCATCAAAAGTCAGTCTAAAACAATGGGAGTATTAATCGTAAGAAATTTCAGGCACGCCGCACGTAATGGCATGGGTGATGTGTTGTATGTAACTAGCTAGTCACTGATGTGATTTGAAAAAGGGACGGTGATGTGCTAATAGCAGACGACGGAGTTCTTGGTAATTAGTAACGAGGAAAGGAGGATCTCCACGAGTTTCATTCATTCAGTGCTTGTGGTGATGCGCGATTGATCACAACAAACGAAGGGAAAGCTTGCTTAATTTGCTTGTTGCAGCCTCTTTTAGTAGATTAGGCTCGGTAAGCATAAACTATTTAAGTAGCCTCGCATATTCGCTCAGTAGATTTTACTTTGGATTATATTAATAATAAAGTTGTTGCACTCAACCTAGATCTAGGGGCTATAGATGGATAGAAGAAGGGGAGAGTAGCCGATCAAAAGCGACATACTATAGTTCTAAGTATGTTGAAGTTTTCGTATGGCATGTTTGGGTTTTTTTTTTTTTTGGGGGGGGGGGTGCTTGAAGATTTTTAATGGTTAATAGTATTTAAACTTCCTTACAAACATTGATCATTTGACTTCTACCACGAATAGAAAATTGGTCCTTTTTCAACTCTGAAGTTCAAACCTTGTGTTAATTCAAAAAAAAAAAAAA
>CAVNYN010273012.1:10544-20997 GCA_963692815.1 Nyctanthes arbor-tristis | reverse complement strand
CCCCCCCCCCCCCCCCCCCCCCCCCCCCCCCCCCCCCCCCCCCCCCCCCCCCCCCCCCCCCCCCCCCCCGCGCTTGAAGATTTTTAATGGTTAATAGTATTTAAACTTCCTTACAAACATTGATCATTTGACTTCTACCACGAATAGAAAATTGGTCCTTTTTCAACTCTGAAGTTCAAACCTTGTGTTAATTCAAAAAAAAAAAAAAAAGTTGAAACTTTGTGATGTGGATCGAGGGCATTGGCATATGTGGATAGGCTTAATAGTTGCTGCTTAAGGAAGTGAGCATAATTTTCATATACGATGTCCGTTTTCAGCACATAATAATATTTTTGGATATGACGTACGTAGCTCAACGAGATGAATAACTGGATTTTGAAACGGGCTACTCTGGAGTATGTAGACCATTAGGACATTGATTTATTTACATATAATGTGCTATTGCTGTAGAGTTTGATTGTGTGAAATTCAGAAATAAAGTTCGATATCTTTTAGTAGCAATCCATCCGTATGAGAAGGAAAATAAGACCGGAATCTTCTTTTATTTTTTATTTATTTTTTTATACAAGGAGAATGTAGGGGAAAGGAAGAGAAATAGTGAAGGGTATGTGTGGTTAGAAACAGAAGCTTCTACCTAATATGTGATAACTTAGTTATTACAACAATTATTCAAACCACAAAATTAAAATTGTTATTTCACTTGAAATTACTGATGATGAGTACGACTACTTTATTTCCCTTGTTTGTGCTACATACGCCATTAATTGTCATATGTATTTGGACGCTTTGACCCGATATATATTATCAAAAGATTCCGTTTAAATTATTGCAATTTAAAATGATGGATTTTGGTCACTTCAAGCCTAAGACGAATAACACATGGCCAGTGAAAAAGCTTGAAAACTCAAAAACATATTGCAAATTTCTAAGCACATATTCTTCAATGGGAAGTGTCTGCTCCTAGCTAGAGTTGATCAGAAGAAGACTACTAATTAGCGAGTCTTGAGTTTGGATCATGGCCGGAGTTGAAGAAATCTGTGAGGATTTGCCGGACGGTCTCACACCTGACCATATGCCCAAACACGTCGCCGTGATTTTGGATGGCGACCGTAGATGGCCAAGCGAAAGAGGCTTATCAGTTCAATCAGGTTATTATGCTGGTAGTCGCATAATTAAGGCTATAGGGTATCTAGCTATAGCCGGTGTGGAATTGAAGTCCTTTCATTATTCGCATTTTCAACCGATAATTGGCGACGTCCTAAGGTAAGCACAGGGAGTCAATCCTAACATACTAATCTCTAATTAATCCCTTAATTACTCGATTACTAGTTCCACAGTGTCATTAATTTCTTCATGTATCACAAGCAGGAGGAGGTTCACTTTCTAATGACACTCTTTGAAGAAGTGATACAAACATACGAGGACGAGTTAGGCGGGTACTTTCTAAATCCTTGGTTTCTCCGAATGACACAGATTTTTTATTCTTCCTCTGTGTTGCTAAGATTAACTAAGTTCTATATCCATGTTGGCATGTCCAAAAAGAGAACATGACTCGATGTCACAAAAATAATATTAACGGGTTAATTAATTATTTTTCATTATTATTTCAATATGGGATTTATCCTTAACATGCTCCACAAGAGAGCATATCGATATTGAAATCTATGTATGTACTCATTTTTGAGTTTTGACCTGATCAAATTGGCTTAATAAGCTTTGATAAAAATTGAGATTTCATCTCAAAAAGTAACTTTTTGTATTATTTCAATTTGTTACAAATATAATAATCCGTTACAAATCGATTTGATTTCTTTGGTGGTACTTCAACAGAAGCAATGTCCGGATATCAGTAATTGGAGACAAATCGAGGCTTCACGAACCACTCCAAAAACTAATACCATCGGCGGAGGAGATAACGAGAGCCAACACCGGACTCCATCTTCTGATAGCCATAAACTACAGTGGACGATACGACATAATGCAAGCGAGCAGAAGCATAGCTAGCAAAGTTAAAGATGGCATCCTTCAACTGGAAGATATAAATGAAACTCTATTTGACAAGGAATTGCTAACAAGCTGTGCTAAATTTCCCGACATGGATTTGCTTATTCGAACAAGTGGGGAGAAGAATCAGCAATTTTTTCTTGTGGCAGTTAGCTTATACAGAAGTCTGCTTTGTCAAAAAAAAAACTTACCTGAAATTGAAGAAGAAGACTTCATGGAGGCCTTGGCTTCTTATCAGAAAAGAGGGAGACCTATCCACTGGCATAATCAGAAGGTCGAAGGGATAGACAGAACTTAAATGGCCTGAAACACATTTCCTTTTTCTTTTTTCAAATTTCTCAATGAGTAGAAAAAGATTTATTTTTTCTTTTTCCAAAATTGGCGGGGACAAGGGTGGTCACCCCTAGCTCCGTCCTTGGACCCATGGTCGGTGTAAATCCTAAAATGCCCACCACGGATGAATACATATTCTATAGAGTCTGTTGGACATCACGTATGGTATCTAATGAATTATGTGGCAGGATTTCATTGGACATATTAGGATATGGGTCTCCAATGTGTCTAATGAGATCCTACCACATAATCTATTGGACACTATAAGATGGTGTTCAATGGACTTTATAAAAATACCGACTGATGAATCTATCATGAAGTTTATAACTACTTACTAGCTTGTTTAGATCCTTATTACTATAACATTTTAATTCATGTTCGAGTTATCTTATCTTGTCTAATATTTTTATTATGGTATAAATAACCAATTTACTGTTAATATCGATTCGGTATTTCAAGAGATTTGATATATTATAGGTGATTATAAGAAACGAGATGTAGGCTCTATTTTGAATTGTTGTTAAATGTCTAACTTCTATTTTTTTGAGAAGCACATCTAACAAAAGTGTTTGGTAAAAGTTAAAAAAGAAAAGAAAAAATCGATTCTTGAAAAAGATATAAGATCCTATAACAGATTTTGAGAAGCAAAAGAAATGTAACTTCTTAACTTCCAATCCGGCTACAAAGCCTTACCTACAGAGCTCTATCTCCTATTAAGGAGCCTTATGGCGTACGTGGCGGAAATCTAACGAAAGCGGTCCTCGTTAGATTTCCGCCACGTAGTCATCTATCTCCTTAATAGAAGTCTTATCTATCTCTTTAGCAAAATTTTTTTAACTTCTGCTTTTAGTTTTTCCAATTAATAATAATTAAATTGTTAAATTTAACCATATATTTAATTTTTCATGCTTTTTGATATATAAGATAAATATGAGAAATTGACAAACCACGTTATACAGTAATATATATTTTTTAAAATTTTCTCATTGATCATAATTTATTTGATTGTGCATTTTATATGTCTACTTTATTTTTTGTTTATTTTTATTTATTAATTAATTAGTTAATTTCAAATAATTTTTCCGCCAAAAAGAAATTTCAACTAAATTCTCACTTTCCAGCCAAAAGCATTAATCTTCGTTGTCTAATGATCATTATTCTAGTAGTATTAAAATAATATTACTATGTTTCAATCATGACATTACAGCTGTTGAAGCAACATGCCAACACATATGTTCTATGTAATCAAAAGATTCTCTTTATATATTGCAATATAATTAATTTTTGGTTGCTTCCTAGGAAGAATAACACATGGCCGCCAGTGAAAAAGAGTGAGAACTCAAAAACACATTGCTAACTTCTAAGCACACAATTAATGGTGGTTTGGTTCGGTAGTGTCAAAATTAAACTTGTTTATATAGAAATAGATTGCTTCTTGGCCCTCGCGAGAGTCGATCAGAAGAGGGTTACTACTAACTAGTGAGTCTCGAGTTTGGAGCATGGCCGGAGTTCAAATCCGGGAGGACTTGCCTGAGGGTCTCAAACCCGAGCTTATGCCTAAACACGTTGCTGTAATTTTGGATGGTAACCGTAGATGGGCAAGGGAGAGAGGCTTATCCGTTCAATCAGGTTATCTCGCTGGTAGTCGCATAATTAAGGCCATGGCGTTCCTGGCTAGCCGGTGGGAAATTGAAGTCCTGTCGTTATTTGCATTTTCAACTGAGAATTGGCAACGTCCTAAGGTAATAAGTACACGAACTTTAGATTTAATAATTCCATTAAATTAATTACTCGATCACTAGCTGTTATAGCTAGTTCTACAGTGTGATTAATTTCTTTCACATATGGAGCAGGAGGAGGTTGACTTCCTGATGACACTATTTGAAGAAGTGATACAAACATACGAGAACGAGTTTGCCGGGTACTCTAATTTGTCTGTGTTTTCTCTGAATGACGCAGATTTTCATCTATAATCATCTTGGGTTGCCGATCAAATTCTAATTGTCACCCATTTAAGGCTTAGTTTTCTATATTAAACAGGTCAATTTTATTAAGAGGAGTAGATTAAATATTTTTTGCGTGTGTGAGTGTGTGTGTATATACATATTTATACCGTTTCACAAAAATAGTTCAGCAGTTATTTTCACATACATTAAGAAATAATTAGCTAATATAGTTAAAACATTAAAATTTAACTTATTTTTCCACATAAACATTATGTCTTATTAATTGTTTGAAATACTTTCCATGTATAAGTAGTTGAATAACAATAATTAATTATATAGTCATCTATGAAAATGAAAAATTAAATATAGGCATAATATGATAAGTGAATTGTCTTTTTGGACATAGAGATTATTAGTTATAAATATTGACTTTAATTTGTATTAATTTGATGTGAGTCTTTAATTATCCCTCTAAAATGCACTAACAAGATGGTGTCTCATTAGTGTACCCACCTTGCCTAAGTGCTTATGTATATGTTGGTTATTAATTTTGTATTTATTCGATATGAGATTATCCGTTAACATACCCTTACACGATGGTGCCTCGATGGAACATACCATTGTGATTTTATTTTTGAGTCTTAATTGTGTCTGATTTTATTTGTTGGAGCTTAAGGGCTTTGATACTATATTAAAACTTACGTTTTTATTTTAAAATGTCAATGAGTACATACGCTTATATATGCTGATTGATTATTGGTGTTGTATTCATTTGATTTGGTATTTATTACACTAGCCATGTACCAATAGAGAAAATATGCCTCGAATAACCTGCACAATATATTAACATTAATTTTTTTTTTTTTTTGGGGTATTTCAATAGAAGCAATATCCGGATATCAGTAATTGGAGACAAATCGAAGCTTCACGAAGCACTCCAAAAACTGATAGCATCGGCGGAGGAGATAACGAGAGCCAACACCGGACTCCATCTTCTGATAGCCATAAACTACAGTGGACGATACGACATAATGCAAGCGAGCAAAAGCATAGCTAGCAAAGTTAAAGATGGCATCCTTCAACTTGAAGATATAAATGAAACTCTATTTGACAAGGAATTGCTAACAAGCTGTGCTGAATTTCCCGACCCGGATTTGCTTATTCGAACAAGTGGGGAGCAACGAATCAGCAATTTCTTCTTGTGGCAGTTAGCTTATACAGAAGTCTTCTTTGTAGATAAATACTTGCCTGATGTTGAAGAAGAAGATTTCATAGAGGCCTTGACTTCTTTTCAGAACAGAGAGAGACGCTATGGTGGAAATAAATCCTAAAATTGTTACCACTCGTATCAATCTAGCTATCTTGTAGCTTGTAACTCACTATTCTGTTTTTACATTGTTACAATAAAAATTGCAGATTTGTGATCAATCTATCATTGGATTGTGATCACTTGTATTCTTAAAACTTGTAAATTAATGTCACATGATTAATACTTCGAGCATATTTATCGGTGATTGCAAATGAATTTGAATTAGTATGCAATTAATTAACATGCTGACAATCAATATTGATATCTAATGTATAAACATTAGATGCATTGTGTGAATAACTTCATGTATGCAATTCACGTCATTGTGTTGAGCTTCTTATGGACCTATTCCAAGTGCAAGGGAAAAACCAAGAATTTTATTTTGCCTACACATGTGTCAAGCATCTAAGCTACAAGCACCCTACACTTGTAGTCTAGATATGTGTCATGTGTTACACGCACACATAATAATAAGTATGCGTGGGCAAAATAAAATTTTTGAGGGAAAAACATGTTTAAATTCTTTAAATTCATGAGTGGTACGCTCCATCTTTAAATTCTTTAAATGTAAATTTTTGTCAAAATACACTACTAGAAAGTAGGGTATCACCAATGTTCATTTGTCTGAAATTTCCGACGGTTTATCATTTTTGTCAACAGACTCAACGTCTGTTAGAAATTTCCGACCGCACGACATTTCTGTCGAAAATTTTCGACGGCCTCCACTTGGCCGTCGGAACTTTCTGACGGACATAATATGTCATCAGAAAATTCCGGTGGAAATTTAGGCCATCGGAAATTTTTGACAGCATGAAATTTCCGTTGAAAATTTCCAATGGAAATGATAAACCGTCAGAAATTTCTGACCGAATTTTCGACCGATTTGAAGATCCACTAGAAATTTCAGACGGAAAGTATCCATTTCCGTCGGAAATATACTTAAAAATATATCTTAATTCTCCTTTATAAGATCTTGAAGTTTTCTTTTTTTTTTTATTATGCCAAATATTGTTAATTAAAACTTTTTTTAATAAGTTTAAGATAAGTTTTATTTTTTAATTACGATAATAATTTATCCAATTACTTTATTAATATATTTTAATATGCACAGTGTTCTATAATAAATATACGCTAACTTTTAAACTGTGAAAAATATATAGGAGATATGCTAATTTTTTTTCAAAATAGAAGATAAGTTAACTGATATATAGCAAGTAAAATTTTGTTCTAAATTTAAAACGTTACAAAAAATTAAAAGTCTTATTAACAATCAACAACCTTTAGATGTAAAATAGAAAATGATTTATGTTTTGTTATCTGTAATTAAAAGTACAAACTAAAGTTAGAAAAAAAGAGCAAAAAAACTCAACAACAAACATATATATAATCATTTCTTTGTACTCCATTTGCAAATATTACATGTACACTTGTCTTGTGAAAAAGTCAATTTCATACACTTTTATAATGTTCGACAATTCATTTGTAATATATATATATATATAATATGAAATAAATTTTAATGCTAATGTGGTTTTACCTAATGAAAAAATATAAAACAAAAAAAACTTTAATCTTTCATCGGTTATTTTATGGTTAATGTTTAAATCACATTTTGACTAATAGAATTTAATAAATTTTAGTAAACCCTCTTTCATTATTTTTAGTTTCAATTAACAATGTATATATAATATAGAAAACTAGGGGCAAAATATTTATATTAATGACAGACTCAAATAAATTTAGAGCAAAAATGACATATTTAATAAAATAAAGTTTAATGAACTAATAAATATATATAAAGTCCAATGTTTAAGAAAGAAAATTCATTATTTTTAAAATAACAAAATGGCTAGAAGATGCTTTATATATTTTTTTGTCGACACATTAACAAGAATGCACAATAGCCTGGTGGTTAAGAACTTACCCCCCAATCCCTAGGTCTAAGGTTTGAATCTCCTTCATTGCATATTGAAAGGAATTACTAATGGGTTAGCGTACGGGTTGGTGGACCGGCCCTGCGGGTTGTGGCGGTTCAGGTTGGAAATATTTTTTTCATTTCTTATTTTTTTATGCCCGTCAGAAATTTCCAATAGACTGGAATCCGTCGGAAATTTCCGACGGTTAAAATTCGTCGGAAATTTATGACAGATTCCAATTTCCATTGGTAAGCATTACCGAGTAGGGCTTCACAGACAGAAATTCTGATGACCAGTTTTATGACGGAAATTCCACCTTTAGAGATGAATTTTCCATCCGTGAAAGCCTGTTTTTTGGTAGTGATGGTCACGAAAATATGTATAGTTAGTACATATATATATTCATTCAAAAATAGAATCCTTGAATGAGACTCCCAATACTAAGAGCAACTCCAACAGTAATTAATTTTGCTATTTAAGTTGTTTTTATTTTTCAGGTTACTTTCCGATTTTTGAAAACACATTTCCAAAAATAACGAAAATGAACTAAGTTTGAAAATTTAGGTTATTTGTGCAAATCGTAAACGTAAAACTGACATTTGTGTCTTTAGTTTTTAAGCTTTTGCGGATACCGTATATCTATAGTTAGACCATATATATGTTAGTTCATAAAGTTTAGAATGAGACCTTGAACTTGGCACCGATTTTGGATTTATCGAATATTAGAACTTGAGGACTAGAGATTCGATTTTCGTCCAATATTTTAATAAATGAGTAATAATAAACATATCTATTAGTTTACCAGTTAGTTCACTGTCTGATAAAAATTAAGGCATTTTATATATGAAGAGAATTGAAAGGCAAAACTGTCAATTAAAGAATTTGAGTTGTTTGAGATTTAAAGTTTTTATGAGTAAAACTGTCAACCACAGAGAACTAATAAAGAGCTCATTGTAAAGAGGAAGGGTTAATGTCTTCAATTTCTCCACCAATTTGTCTCTGTAACCAAAACCTCTCTAGCCAACACCAACTATATATCATGAGAAATAAAGAATAAATCAACACACATTAATTAAATTAAAAATAATATTTTACATTTTGGATCCTAAATCTTGCAAATACTGTAAAACCATATTATAACTTGAATGAGCATTGTTAAAATTTCTAAATGAATCTAGGTGAAACTTCAATATTTAATGATTCGTGGTTGTTAACATGTTGACTTCAACGAATAGCCATATGAAAATGGGTTGAAATTTTGCAGTGCAAGGGCCTTATTTGCAGTGAATTAAGAGCAAATAAACAGTATTTCTTCTTGCGGCAGTTAGCTTACACAGAATAACTTTTCCAGGGAAAAAACATCCAGACTTCAAAGAAGACGACTTCATGGAGGCCATTATCTCACTGCAGAAGAAAGAGACGTTGTGGTAGAAGTATGTGCACAAACCATCACTAGAGAAATACTGCCAAACAACAGGCACATTCAATCATATTTTTAACGTTCTACTGACCAAATCCAAAATTTTCTTATGCAAAATTCAAGTGCCGCGTAAACTTTAGTTTACTACTCAAATGGCATATATGGGAATACCACGTTCAGTCCACATTGTCCTTAATTGCTTTCATTTTCGTTGCCTTTGTTTTTATTGCTTCCATTTTCATTGCTTTGGTTTTGGCTTCCGCTTCCCGTCTGTGGATCTTTCTTTCTACCCTTTGCCTTTGAGGATAGAGACTTCTTCCCAGCATTCTTTTGCCTTAAGTCTGTTTGAAGAACAGCAATATTAAGATAAGGACGAAAAGCATGCAAGAATCGACAGTTTTTCAAGACAGAAGTTATACCCCTCTCAAAATGAAAATGGAGTGCATGCACCCAAGCACATACAAAGGAATTTTGAGAGAGAATTAAAAAAAAAATTAAAAAAAAAAAAAACTTGTTAGCAAATATCTAATATAAACTAGATGTAATAGTATAATGACACCTGCTGTTCCTTTTGTGGAACAGAAGAATTTCAAAATTTTCAGTCACTCAGTCCCCATAATGTAACAGTAATACCAATAACCTACCAAAGCAAAAAGCACAAAACAATGTTAATAAAACGGGGCTGTTTTTGACATGTTGAACCCCCACTTTTATGTATTTCCAGATGCCCTAGTCATATGCAGCAAAAATGCTTAATTCCTTGTTTAACCATATTCTTAGAGAAAGCTGTGGTATTGCATTTTTCAAATAACTCATGGTTCTATTAATATTAAAACCAAATATAATTTAGATTGAAATTCACAACACATAGAACGGCAATGAAAAAGGAAAGAGGTCTGCGAGGAGTTTGGACGGCATATACTCCAGAAGGGGAGGACACTGAAAAATCAAAATGATGTTATTAACACCCATGCTTTGAAATGCATGGTAAACAATTTGCTTCAAAGGCCACAAGTGGACTATCAATCGAAAAAGCATTAAATAATTTAAAAAAAAAAAAAGGTGACCTCTAAACAGTCTTTTTTCCCTTCAGTTTTGGACTGCTGCAACACTGATGCACCATAAGATTAAGAACAGAGAAACCTGACCACTATTTCTCAGACTGATGATAGAAACGAACCTGTTTAGCAACTACTTAAGTGCCTATCATAATTTCACTCACCTAATCTAGAGTAAATGAATTAAAATTATGTATATATAGAAAATCCCAAATTGAAAAAGAAAATCCTCCCAAAGTCAACTAAGACTTTTTAAAACATGACACAGTCATCTTATGCATATTTCCTGCTTCTTCCTCTGTTCCTCAATTAGCGAACTTAAAATTTCGGTACTAATACGCTTCGAGAAAATAATGGAGGGAAAAATCTGGATACTAATAAGGAGATGACACTACTCTTGGGGGGGGGGGGGGGGGGGGGGGGGGGGGGGGGGGGGGGGGGGGGGGGGGGGGGGGGGGGGGGGGGGG
>CAVNYN010273012.1:0-10524 GCA_963692815.1 Nyctanthes arbor-tristis | reverse complement strand
AGGGAAAAATCTGGATACTAATAAGGAGATGACACTACTATTGAAACCCCCCCCCCCCCAAAAAAAAAAAAAAAAGGTTCGAAAAATCTTGAGAAGTTAAATTCTAGCATAAAATAAAACATATTTGTAATTAACCATTAATATGCATATGCTAACAGGAAGATCAACAAGACAAATTGGAAACTGCAAAAGGTTAGTATATTATGTGGTGACCTTCAAGAGCAGCTCTTAGAGGCTCTACATACTCCGGAAACTCTATCTCTTCCAGTGCCTTGAGCACATCTTCAGCATTAATCGTTTGTCTCTTTGACTCTTTACAGATGTCATTTGCACTGCATATGCACAAAATGGTATTACTAGAAATATCCATTAAATCCAAAAGCTTTACAGCTTAAATTCGAAAAAATAAATTAATTGTTAAAACTCTCCAGAATTCATGCCACATAAGAAGCCAATTGACCAAAAAACTATAAATATGAGTAAACCCATCACCAAACAGCCTAATCCCCCCATCTCAAGAAAGACTATAATGTCAGCATCCAGCGTTTCATATAAAATTCCAGTGAATCTGAAAAATTAGCTCTGTAATTTAACATGTTAAGAAGACGTATCCTAGCCTAACCCAACCCAAAATCCAACTACATTAAGAAAAAATCAGAAGAAAAATATGAACAATAGAAATGGTTGTGCCCAATCTTCTTACGTGGCGGAGAGATAGTGGACGAACATACAGGCGCTTTCGGAGAATGCTTCAAGTGCCTCACGGAAAACTGATATTTCGGAATCGGTGGAGAGCTGAGATAGCTTATCCTTCACCAGACGGCGTATGATAGCTTTCGGGAGCTCTTCGGCCTCCGTCACCATTTTTTCCGTCACCTCCTTCTCTTTCTCCGTCTCTTTCGCCACATCCGCCATCTCTCTGTTTCCTCAATGCGCGCACTCTGGCAGGAGTCTCAGGAAGGATTAGGTTATTTTCCCGCCATAATCAGACATCGATTTGGGTGACTTTAATTTGGGCTCCGGCCATGGCCCCATGGACCTTCCGTCGGATTCAAGTTCAACGGGCTTTTGGGAAATGCGCTTTTCAGTAAAGTGCTTCTGAACGAGTCCGGATCTGCTGTCTCCAAACTCTGTCTCGCTTGCTGTCTGTCCAATAAAAGCCTTACACGTGTTTATTTAATTTACAAGTCAGCATTTTTTTAGTTAATCAAATATTAATTAATTAATTAATTAAACACGTGTAAGGATTTAATTGGAGGGACAGCGAGCGAGACGGGATTTGGGGACAGCAGATCTGGATCCCTTCTGAACAAAGCATTTTATTTATTCCCTTAGAAAAAAGATATTTCTAATTTTATTTGAGTAAATTTTTTAAATTGGGTTTTTCATCTAAAAGATGGACGCTTGTCATTACATGGTTAAATGTAGGGGTTTTCACGATAGCCACTGTAAACATTTGATAATTTCATTGTTACTGTGAACATACCCTTAGAAATCAATTTATTTATTTGTAAGGATCGAATGCATGTAATTTTCTCCTACTTGTATTTGTCCTTTCAATCAAATTTTAATTTGTTTCATTCCAATTTTAATATCACTCTGCATGTGATTAAATGGCGTAAGACTCGAGTAGAGTTTCATGTGAACTATTCTTGTGTTTTTATTTATGTGTGATCCTATCTAATTTAAAAAATTCTTCGTCATATCAGTACAATGTAAATATTTAAACAACAGAAGATTTAGCTTTTAAGAACCATACAAAGTGGAGATTGAGTGAGTCAAAACCACCCAGAATAAGAGTGGCATGAAAGAAGTTGCACCTTGCAGTAGTGCAACATATCTAAATTGAAACAATTTGGCAATGAAGAAATTGAGAAATTTGATTGCCATGGTGATGATTCCTTCAAGGCCTTTCCTTATCAGAAGATCTGATAACACTTGATCTGCACACATTAAATAAGAAAATGTTAGTGCTTGCACATGGTTAAATTGAAAAGCCACAATGGTCAAAGCAAAATAATAATCATTTGAAATGATTTTTTTTTTGTTTTCTTGGGACATGAAATTTGTACTTAAAATTCTTTTTTATAATCGTTGTCTCTCCTTTTTCATCATTAGCCAGCACCACAACTACATGCTATAACATTCTTGCATATATATAGTTTGAACTACTTTTTAGCCTCGTACACGTACCATTTTCACTTCTTGGTCTGTTCGTGACTATATTCTCCATGCCCCTCAAACGTCTACTAAGATATAGAGCAAGATTGACACTTAGAAGTAATCCAACAAGGGCATAATCCCAAGAAAAGCTCTTCATTTTGATCAACTTTTGAGAGCAATCTTTTGAGTTCAACTCCATCTCCTTATAAGACTAGCACACCCTTTAAACTTACGAAAATCATATGAAGAAAAAGACTATTTATAAGTACATAAAGACTTCCAAAGTACTCTGTTGGGTGTAAGGTAAACTTGGTTTGTGCATTGACTTCCTAGAATATAATGCATAATGCATTTGATTAATGTATATGAGACCTTTTCTTATTCTGATGATTAAATAAATTAATCAAGTTTATGGGTTGTAATGTTACAATTAGGTAGTTAATCGAGTATCAGAATTAAAATATTGAATAAAGAAATTGGAGATTAATATCTTGGGGAGCAAGGGCTCAACCTCCCCAAGGTTTTGAATATAAAATTAAAAACTTGGGGAGAACGTTGTTGAAACTTTGAATTGTTCTTCTACCTTCTTGCAATCTTACGTTTAATTCAAACAAAATTGATAAATATGCTAGGGAGAAATTGTTCAACACTTCGAATTACTCTTTAGAATTAAATTTATCTTGGCTCAACCTAAGTTTAAAAACTTAACCAATAAACATGACAATAGGGTTCATTTATGTAGCAACTCATGAACCATGAATTCCTTCTTGCTATGCCTATTTAACTGATTATTATCATGAAATGCGGCCATAATTGGGGCATAAGAAGACTTTATGTTGAGAAATCAATACCGGCTTTAGGGGAACAAAACGGCATATAACTTTAGCTTGTTAAAGAAACATAATAACATGAATAACGATAAACATCCCTGTTTGTTCACCGGTTAGTTTACCGGTTGATAAAAATGTCAAAAAGTAAACTAACCAGTGAACAAACAGGGATGTTTATCATTATTCTCTAACATTGAAGTCATTAAAAATTTGCCTTTTGGGGGAAAAATAAGTCATTTCAAAGGAAACATGTTGGACAAAGATAAAGGGTTAATTTCGCTATTAGTCCCCAATCTTTTATATAATAGTTGAGCTTCGTCCTTCCATTAGATTTCCGTCCTTTTTGCCATCCCTATAAAATGATAATTTAACCCTTACATTCTTAAAATGTTGGGGTGAAAATTACCTAGATATAAAAAGAAAAGTAAAAATAGAAAATTGAAAAACTAAAAAATTCAAAAATAAAGATTAATTATGTCCAACCCCACCCACCCATCCTCTATTTGTCCTCTGATTGCATTGTACCATGGATTTATTTCCTATGAGAGATGCGTCTAGTGGAACTAACATTTATTTTTAAATATTTGAAGGAAAAAATATGATAGAAATAAATATATAAAAATAAATATTAATTCCGTTAGACTCCTCACTCATAGGAAATGAAACTATGGTGAAATTCAATTGGAGAAAAAATATAGGTTGGGGTGGGGTGGTGTTGGGAAGAATTAATATTTATTTTTTAATTTATTTCTTTCTCAATAATATTTATTTTTAAACTTTTTATTATTTTTTATTGCTAGTGTAGTTTTCACATTCAATCCCCAACTTTTTAAAAATGTAAGGCTAAAATCGTTATTTTATAGGGTTAAAGGGAAAAATGGATAGAAATATGATGGAAGGACGAATTTTGATTATTGTATGAAAGGTTGGAAACCCGCAAGGTGAGAAAAAAGAATGAGGACAAGATTGTGTAAATATTGAAAGGTTGGGGACTAATAGTGAAATTAACCGAAAGATAAAAACCTTCTGCAATTCTGGAAAGAGAACATTTGAAGGGTGCCACTGCCGCCCCTTCCATATTTGGAGCCAAAATTCATTCATCAAACCCCTTTCGGTTACAATTTTCTGCTTTCTGTAACTTTTTCTGCTCTTACTGAAAAAAAGTTTTCCCATCAGTAATGGATTTTCATAGCAGCAGGCAACCATACTCCCCTTCTGCTCCACCCGTACCCGCTCCGGCCGTTCCCCGGGTCGCCAACCCGTATCTCCCTCCTACGAACCACCTCCTCTATGCCCCCTTGACCCACCCCCAGCCTCAGGGATCCACCAGCACTTTAGGGCCAGTTCCAACCCATCCACCACCCCATGGGTACGACTACTAGCCCCAGCACCAGCAGCATAGCAATTAGAGTTGGTTTCCGCCTGCTACCCCACCCCCCGGGATGTTATCCGGAGTTTCCAGATGGTGGATAGGAACCAAAACGGGTACATAGAAGAAAAGGAGCTCCAAGAAGCACTGGCGTGGAGTTACCAAAAGTTTAGTCTCAGAACTTTGCGTTTGCTCATGTTTCTTTTCAGAAGTCCAGATGATTCTTCCTCCAAAATTGGTTAGTTTCCGTACCATCTTTTTGCGATTTTTCTTTTAAGTTCTTTTGGAAAGTCGATTTTTCTGAAAATTATTTTCTTCCATCTGTTCTTTCCTTATTAAAAGGTAGAAATTTTACTTCTTTTCTTTGTTTTCTTCCGTGGTCATTACTCGAGTGTTTTCAATTGATTGAGAAAAATGAAGTTTATTCTTTTTGCCTCATAGGGAATTTTGAATTCTATATCTTTTTTTTTTTTTTTTTTTCCTTTTTTCCCCCCTCTCGTCCTAAAGAGTACATGTTTAAAATGGAAATAATTTTACAAGATAGAGTTAGTATCGTTTCCAAAGTGGGGAAAATCATTGAATTTTTTGCAGTGCAAAGTGTAAAAATTATATATGGGTGCAAATAGTTTGCACAAATATTTATTGTTTCTATTTCTTAACTTGACCAATTACTAGCTTTTGGTGCTGTGCTAGAGTTTGTTCATCATTAATTACTTTATCCCATTTAGTTATTTGAGTGCTTAATTGTTTTTGCTATGAATACAGGGCTGAACAAGTTTGCAGAGGTATGGGGTTGCCTTGGTCACTGGCGGGTGAGTAGTCTTTTACTGGTTTAAAAGACAAAAGAACTGAGTCCTTAATCTGTTCCACTTTTATCTTTGTAACTAACCTTGTATAGGAGTTTTTTGTATGTGTAACATTATTTTAGTGTGTTTATTGTTGATTGGAGCACATTATGGAAACAACGGACCAGTTGAATCTATCAAGGCAGAGTCCCTCTGATATACTAAGGATTTTTTTTTTTTTTAACTATGTGCTAAACTTTTTGACAGTGCACCCATTTGCAGCTGTTACATCGTGTTTCTTCGTAATTGTGATTTACATGTTGAGAGGAATCAATTGTTCTGCTTTATATGAATATTCTACATTTGTACTAAATTGCGGACATGCAATTTCTTTTATCTCATGACTACAAATAATAAGACTGTTTGGGGCTTCTCAAATGCTTGTTGTAAAGAAATGTTGTTGTGTTACTTTTCTTAGAACAGAATAGAAATATATGAAAACAAGCCATTTCAAAATTAATCATTGTATTATATCCTCGGCCAAAGTAGTAATACTCTATTTGCGTACTTGGTAATCTTTAAGATTTGAATGATGCATATCTAAGCATTTTCTGTCAGTTTCTACATGCCTCCACTAAGGAATGGACTGAGACATAATGAGGATATACACAGAAAAGTAGACTAGTACAAATTGATGATAAATGAGAGAATAGCAAGTTTTTTGGGGGCACCTCTGTTATAACCTAAACAGGCACCCTTCTAAAAGAGTGATGCATGGAGATGCTCTAGGAGGACAATGGAGACCAGAACCTATTTGGTCTGAATGGTTGCAGACCAACAGTAGTGTTGCACCAAACAAGATGGGAAAAGAATATTGATGGCACCAATCTCATTTATAAAACATGTCTTTTGTCTAAATTCTGAGCACCTAGAAATCTTGAAAGAGTTAGAACGTAGGGGTTACTCTAGGAAGTTTGATTTTGGCAAAAATGGGCTCTTTGAGTTCAAGTAAATAGTTTTCTGGTTCATGACTGGAGAGAGGTGAGGCAAGTTACTTATTATACTAATAAAGTATTCTCAGACATATATCTCAAATTTTTTTTGAGCCTAAGAAGGAAAACGTAGCAGTTATAATATGTTGGAATCACTATGTATATCTTATTTGAGTTAAATTGCAGCTGCTTTACTCTTTTGAGTTAAATTGCAGCTGCTTTACTCTTTCTGCTGTGAATATAATGCTCTGCTTGGAGACCTTTACTCAAGAAATATTTTGAGTCGCACAATCTTTGGACATGTTAGATAGATTCAGACTGAGAACTGAGAAGCTAGATATCTGCTTCATTACCTGTCAATTTTAGTGGAAATGTAGCAGCTCTGGCATGGAACGTGAACCACTAAAAATTTCTGCATCTTCTCCTATCCCACTCCCCTGACTACCCTCCTCTTCTTATGTGGCATGATTTCGTTGTTGGTGTTGTTGTTAGACTGAGACATTAGGACTTAATCCCTGACTTTTTGAAGTAACCATTTCCCTTGTATTTGTAGGCTATCTTTGAACGATTTGATAGAGATCGGACTGGAAAGCTTGATGCTGTGGAAATGGAATTGAAGGATGTCTTGTACAGTCTTGTTTATGCATTATTACCTTCCGTTCTTGAAGCTTTGATTTCCAGATATGAGAATGGCAGTGTCCAGAGGGTCAAGCTGAATTTTGACAGTTTTGTCGAGTAAGGCTTCCTTTTTCCTGTATTAAAATCACATACAGATACTCACGGACCATTACCCTGGCTTTATTCTTTAAGTGATTTTGTTTTTGGATGCAGGTGCGGGATGATTGTGAAAGTAAGTAAAATGCAAATGTGTGTAGTGAATTCTGATTGCCATATCGTTATATGTGTCAAGCAATAAACCCCTCATCGAATAAATACAAAATAGATAATCAACATAAAAGTGCTTTGGCTACTCGTTTTAACAAGTTTAACCTTTTAAGATGGAACTTCAAGTCTTAATAATATCCACTGTTAAACTCACTTTTGGACCCTATAACGTTCTTCTGCTTTGGTATCTTCTTTCTTTTTTAGAAATTAGTCACCAACTCTTGCTTGTGTTTTATTTTTTTAGGCGCTCGTCTGTTTCTGTTTCTTGAATCAATCAAGACATAATTAATCCTCTTTATAACTATATTTCTGTCCGATTCCTGTGGTTATGTTAGTTATGACTTGTCATTCAGTTCTCTATGTTTAATCCTCTCTATATATTCAATTTCAGGGCTTAACGGAGAAGTTCAAAGGGTAGGATCCACGCTGTACAGGTTCGGCTTGTTCTGTTTATGTTTTTTGAATCTATTTTGAGTCTTGTTAGTAAATATTAAGTAAAAGAAGGATTTCATTTCCCTTGTTTTGAGCATTTTCAAATTTTTAAACTGAAAAGCTCAAAAGGACAAGTTCATATAAACAGAACAGGCCCTAAATTACGATGCATATTTGAAAATGATCATTCCCTTTATTGTTTCAGAATAAACAAGTTCATGTAACTTGAGTTCGTATGTTTCCTTCTACTGATTGATGCATCAGAAACTTGTACATAGAGCACCATTGAGGTGCCTGAAAGAAATATAATGTTGATGTTGGAAAAATATATGATATTCCAAGAATACCGCTCTCAGTACTCCACACAAATGATGAACTGACAAATGGATACAAGGCAGTTTATTGTTTAATCGGAATCCCTGCACACTACTATCTTATTTTCATTTGCCAAGAGTACCATGTGTGGATATCAGAAATTTTTTCGGTCATCTCAAGACAATCTTATGTGACCAGAAGAATGATCCATGTGCACATTCAAGAGCATTTTAAATGAAGTTCCTATGAAGAAAGTAGCATAAAAGTTAATAAGCTACAGCTAAGTCGACCGCCATTCAGTTAACGAAGTACATTATAAGCATGCCCCGTAGTAAGTTCATATGTTGGTGGGTGATCAATGACGTTAGACTTTCTGCTATTTTCCATTCAAATGGATCGATCCATTCAACAAAATGTTTCTAAGTATAGAAAGCTGCTATCCTTAAACCTGTATAAAAAAAAAGAAACTGTTAACTATAAATCTCCTCCCCTAATTGATGAATTGATTGGTTGATTTGCAAAAATGAATGCTTCCATTGTTGACTCCCTGCAGATCAAAACACAACAGATAAGAAACCGGTGTGTGGGGAAGCAAGAAGGCGGGCGACTACAGAGGTCGTTTTCACCTAAAAACCGGTCTTATATAAGAGGCCGGACCACATATTTTAATACAAAGGCTGCTAATCTGTGCTTTGAAAAATTAAAGTAAGAGCCTACCAAACAATACAAAACTTAGTGCACTTTGAGCCGCCATGTTTCCCTAGTCTACACAAAACATAATAATATTGCATTTGAGTTCAATTAAGTAATGATAGTCTAAATTCTAAAGCATGTTCAAAAATGAAAAATTATTTCAAATTTTCCATTTCAAGAATGTTGGACCACAGATGATCATTCAAATCGGAACCTTAGGGTATAACGTCAAAAATTCGGTGGTAGTTAGCCCTGTTGTAAAATGAATTTACTGTCTACCTGATAATCTTACACTATTTAAGATTTTGCTGGTGCAAAAAGCAATATAATGGGCTCCATGACGTCGAATGCACAATCTGGACACCTGAGTCGAGCATCATATTGATGCTATAGCTCGAGCATTGGCAAGAAATAACGATTAGGCGAAAGAGTTTGCGGTAAGAACTGAGAATCATCTCTCTCAACTGGGGAGTTCTTTAATGCAGCTCAAGAGAGGAGCAGAATGGAATTACTGATAGAGCCTTCAGAAACAGAAACATAATGGCTAGTTTTCAAATTTAGTGGTTTATTAGAAAATCTCAAATTGCTAAGCTTTGGATTGAGATAAGATAATTTTTTCCCTTCAAGGATTCATTGTGGACTTTTCTCTAAAAGAAGCTAAACTCCTTTCTCACTATGAGATTCATTCATTCATGTTCACTCTTGCAATACTTCAAATGAATCAAAGATAAAGATTCGTTACGTTTCTTCAACTACTCGCTATACTATATTGATTATCTTCAACTTAGTCGTGGGTTAGAACAAATTAACATAATGGCATATAAAAGAGTGAGATTGTTGTCAAGTTACTTACCGCTAAGATCTCCCAGAGAAAGCTCTATAACAATGTTTTAGAGCTAGTTGAATATGTCAACTCCCTTGCTGTAGCGCACATATTAAAGACACTATGGAGAGAAAAAGAATAGAGAAAGATAGTGCCTGAAAAAGAACAAAGGAGAACAAGAAATGAATCATTTTCTGCATATTAAGAGAAGAAAACCAAAGTAAACCTCGTGTTAAATCAAATATGTTCTTACATTCTCTGACAATGAAGCAGAATAATCCATTCGTGGAAGAAAGCCTCGCATCCCAAAGTCATAAACAGGAGTACCATCGGGGTAATAGAGCCCGTAATTTCTCTCAGATGCTGGACCAGGCTTTAGATTCTCATTGAAAAGTGCGAAAACATGAATGTCGACTGGCACTGATGGTTTTGCCGGAGTACCTTGGTTTAGCTGTATCCGGCTTAGCAAGTTGCTGTTATATAATCTAGCATTCTCCGGTGTGGCTCCTACCTCGTTTGGATCTCCTTTTGATGGCCACCCTGTCTCTGAAACTTTAACATGTATATCTGTATGTCCCATTGCTCTTATTGCTGAGTAAACCGCATCACTTGTGCGTACAACATGTTATCGTATTTCAAGTTGGTTATTGGATCAGTCATCCCCGGATTTGGCTGGAAAAGCACGTAATCAAGCGAAACCTGACCGGGATTGTCTTTGTACGCGAAAAAGGGATATGCATTTATAAGGAAAGGCGAGTTCGTCTGTGAATGGAAATTGACGATACGCTGAAGGTGCTCAGCAAGATCTGGTCGAAATGTGCCAGCAGAAGGTGGGAAGGAATTCCCCAAGATTCCAATTGAATGAGCAGTTGTCACATATACCTCCTTGCTTAACCCGAGATTGACAAGCGCCCCATAAACCGTCTGCATTGCTGGGAAGAGATAATTCATTAGCCGAGTATCGTTGCCTATTAGGACCTCGTTTCCGACAGTAATGCAAGTGATTTTGGTCTGGGAAATGTAGGGTTGAACATGCTGCTGAATCCAAGTCTGAGCTTTAACAGGATCTGTCATATTCTCGAGGTACTCATTCCCAAGCCCAACGACAAATTCCACACCCGTATTGGCAAATGCAGTTAACACTTTTGGATCGGCGTCATAAAGTTTTACTCTGCTTATGTTGAGAGATCTGAGGAGGTATGCAACACGGGATGGCGATGGAAGATTATTTGCAATC
>CAVNYN010273006.1:0-38958 GCA_963692815.1 Nyctanthes arbor-tristis | reverse complement strand
GTTTGCTTCGACCTGGTGGTTACTTTGTATGGTCTGCTACTCCTGTCTACCAGAAGCTTGACGATGATGTTGAGATTTGGGAAGGTATAGCCAAAAACCAAATTTTCTTCAATCGGCATTAAATTTATAGAACTAAAATTATGCATACGGGGAATTGGTTGGCAGCCATGAAGAAACTGACCAAGGCAATCTGCTGGGAACTTGTCTCAATTACCAAGGATTCAATTAATGGAGTAGGTATAGCTATATATCAGAAGGCAACTTCAAATGAATGCTATGAGCAAAGGCCAGAAAATGATCCTCCACTCTGTGAAGCTTCAGATGACCCTAATGCTGCTTGGTATGTTTTTATTTCAGAGAGTTTTTTTCCCTTCTTTGTCTTCTTTTAGGGATCATTTGATTGTGACCTCTGCTGCTGAACACTATAAATTCTAGATGACAAGAACACGTTTTTTTGCATTGTTTGCTAAATTAGAAATGAATTCCATATTTACGCCATTACAATTATGTTTATCTTGATACCTTCAGGAATGTGCCTCTGCAAGCATGCATCCACAAAGTGCCTGCTTCTTCAGAACGTGGGTCTCAATGGCCAGAAAAATGGCCTGCTAGGTTGCAGAAATCACCTTATTGGTTGCTGAGCTCCCAGGTCGGAGTTTATGGTAAACCTGCTCCAGAGGATTTTGCCGCGGATTATGAACATTGGAAGAATGTTGTGAACAAGTCATATCTGACTGGACTGGGAATAAAATGGTCGACTGTGAGAAACGTCATGGACATGAGAGCTGTCTATGGAGGGTAAGGGAAGGAAACTAGCGCAAGCTATTTTCTTGAGTGCTTAGTGATACTTATTCTCCCTTGTGATATAATTTTACTTCATCTCAAGTCCAACACTTTCTAATTTTATAACTTATTTAGCAAGGTTAGATAGTTCTGAGCAATGTTGAAGAAAGTAAAAGCTAAAGTTTCGTCCATAACTATCTAGTTGGTGGTATGACGTGGATACCCTATGCAATAGTTTCTTGATAATCAGTATGATATCAGTCTCTTTTACGCTTGTCTCTAATTCTGCTGCATTCACTTCTGGCTTAATTTTTCTGCTTTAGCTAACTGATTGTCAACTTGCTGAGTAGTTCTTTTCTTAATTTAATTTTTGCTTAGTGTTTTTACTATCTGTTCGTATTGAAACATATATCTATTAAGGTTTGTCTTATTTTTATCATCAAAGCTCTCAGTTCCCTAATTATCTGGTTGTTAATAGTCTTTTGTCTCTCTTTGCAGATTGGCTGCTGCTTTGAAAGAACTGAATGTGTGGGTTATGAATATTATCTCCGTAGATGCTCCAGATACACTACCCATTATATATGAGCGAGGTCTATTTGGAATGTATCACGACTGGTGCGAGTCCTTCAGTACTTATCCGAGATCTTATGATCTTCTCCATGCAGACCATCTCTTCTCAAAAGTAAAAAAGAAGTACGTATATTTTCCACTGATTTGTTGCGAATGACTGAGGGTTATATACACACCGGTCACTAACTTCTAGCTAAATTTCATGTTGGTCATTGGACTTGGAAGTTCGTTACAATTTGGTCACACTCTCCTTTAGTTTTACTAATAGAAATCTTGATGTTTGAGTTCCGGTCATTGCCAAATAGGCTAACTGGTTTCCAGCCACGTTTTGCTATTAGCCAAACTAACTGGACATGAATGGATGACTATTTGGACGAAAATGAAATTTAGTGATCAACACGATGCATGGAAGTTGCTAGCTTCCGGCAATTGGAAGTGTCTTTAACCTGAAGACCTAATGGCTCTCAACTTTATACTAATAATGCTGTGTTTTGGGACTCAACAGGTGTAACTTCATGGGATTTGTTGCGGAGGTTGATCGAATCTTGAGACCTGAAGGAAAGCTCATTATCCGGGACAATGTTGAGATGCTTAATGAACTAGAGGGCATACTCAAGTCGATGAATTGGGAGATTCGCTCTACCTACTCCAAGGACAAAGAAGGATTGTTGTTTGCCCAGAAAACTATGTGGCGTCCTAAAGAAGTCGAGACACTTCCATATTCTATTGCCTAAAGTGTCATAGAACATACGCATTTGATTCTGAGGCTTTCCTACCATCTATTGCCTAAAGTATCATAGAACATACGCATTTGATTCTGAGGCTTTCCTACCACTGAGATTAGGTATTTCTTTTTCTTTTCTTTTCTTTTTTTTTCTTTCTTTTTTTTTTTTAAATGCTAATTTAACCGCGTGGTAATTGTATTCTTCTCCAAGCTATTGTGGATTGCGTCTTAGTACTTCTAGATTCGATTTCTTGGTTAGGGACTTGGTCGAGGTTCTTATGTTGTAGTTTATTGTGTCATTGCTTGTTGGCAAGAAAGGAAACACGTTCCTCATCTTGTATAAAGCCCATTTTTTGGACAAAAACGTTGTTTATGGAAAGTGGCATTGCTCCTATCGCCTTTTTTGGTCCTTCATTTCTTACGATTCGACGTTAAATGTACATATGAAACGATAAAAAATCTAATTGATGAAAAATTCTATAAGCAAACTATAAATTAAAGTGGTTCGAATTGTGTTGTAGTGGTTTAAATATTCGCATTCCGGGGTGGAAAGGCCTGGGACCTGTTCCTCTTTGAATTTCCTTACTCTTATATTTTCATGTATTAAACAAAAATTGTAAACTGGGAAAAAAAAGGGGTTGATTCTAACACGGCAAAGTCATCGTAGAAGACATTTTCTTGTAGTTTTTTTATTTTTGGGAAAATAAATTTTTATTGATGAAAATAAAGTATTACAATCAGTGTTTTAAAATGCGTGATGTATGGAGAAGCGTAGACTTAAAAACTTTAAGCTTTACAAGCTTAAGCACACCTAGACAGTGTTTAATGGTTAAAAAGTGTTTTTCAATTTTTTTATTTTTATTTTTAGAATCAATATAAAACTATTAGTTAATTGAAATTAACATACACCAATTATATTTAAAGACATAAATTTTCAATATATTCATTTAATAAATAACTTTTACTTCAATTTCATAATACAATATATGTATTTTTCTTATATAAGTCATCATTTACTTTTCTTTTCTGATATTTTCTTTCTCCCCTATTTTTTATTTCTTATAAGGCAGATTACACTTTCAAGATATTCTAGAGATTTATATTAAATTTTTAATTTGAGATTAATTCTAATTGGATCTCAAATAGTAAAAATAAAAATAAAAGAGAAAAACAGAAAAAATTTTAAAAAATATGGCTTAATTCACGTCTAAGCGCGCCTAAAAACGCTTTTTCCAATCCTAGGCATCATTTTTTTCACACATAAGCTTGCCTAATTGACACGCCCCACCCCGAGGATCTTTAGTATACTAGAAATGTGACATGTGTCGAAGATAAATTCTAACTAAAAATTAGAATTCACCGCCAAGGCTCGTTGACGTATTAAAACTTGCTAAAATTTTTTGCAGCATCTCCACTTATTTTATGAATAAACCAACCTGCATAACAAAAATTGCACCAAACTTATACTCTAGCACAATTCAAAACCCCAACCGATCACTACAATACACCATCAAATATATATATATATATATATATCATAACATAAGGAACTCTACATAGAGATATACATTCAAGAGTATATTAGCCTTATTCTTTTCTTCTTAATATACATAAGCATGTCAATATATCAAAATGTATTTAACCACATCAAAACACATTTCCTTGTTACATTTCTAGTTGATTATACCAACCTTGTCAAAAAGCTCGTTTCCAGAATAGATTCCAAGTGTTGCTCAAACTTCAGTTAATACTTGGAAGGGAAAACATTGAAAAAGTACTTTTGTGAGTATTAACGCATAGTGAGTGGAATGCTAAAAAAAAAAAAACTATTATACATTTAAGTAAAACACATTTGTCACTTTTATATTCATCTAAACAAATCATAAAAAAATTCATCTGGGATCAAACATTCATAAAGTCATTGCAATGCTAGAACACCACGAAATCTTTTCATTTCAATGCTATCATAGAATTTTCCCCTAAAGTGTATCTGACATTCTATAATCATGATATCAAGTCATACGCGGGTGGACTCCAGCTTGGGCCATAGGTACCTTATGACCCCTTTGCCGTAGGCGGCATAATGAACAACTTGAGCTATAGTTAGCACATAGGCCCCTTCGCCTGGGCGGCGTTCATTGATCAGCTTGAGTCATAGGCCCCTTCACTTGTAGGGAGCATGATCATAAATATAAGATACAATTCAGGGAAATTTCAAATCATGCATCTCGAAAATTCTTCAACATTATATTTTCAAATTTCATAAATTTCTTGAATAAGAGGAGAACTTTCAAAACATCCATAAAAACATTTTTATCGTAAACTTCACATCATCACATATAATCGAAAGATAATAAATTTCATTTACAAGAGATTTGAGAATATTCTACTCACTGGCTTTATACGTGATTTAGTTTGGTTGGTATACTTTTCCAACCTTTTCTGTGTCCCCTGTAACATAAATTGGTAATAAAATCAATAATTTATTATCATATTTCATCCATCAAACATAACTTAATTTCTTTACGTTTCTTCTCTCATTTTCATTTCATTTATGTTCTTTGTAATTTAATGTAGTTGTAAAAATTCTCTACTTAACTAAAGTACATAAATATGCAATTTCCTTGGAGTATAAATTTCCCATTTCATTAAACTTTCTAAGATTTCTTCACTTTCCAATTAAACATATAGTTTGCCCTATTTATATAAATATTCTAGGCTTTATCCAACCATAGAAATTGTAGGGGCATCACATATTAAAGTCTCAATGCCTACTACAATAACAAATAGTACTAATTCTTAATCTTTTAACTCTAATTCTTGTTAACATTCAACAATTTACACATTGTAGTTTTTCTTAACATTTAACAATTTATACATTTACTAATACTCATTAACATTAAGTTATTCATTAATTTCCTTGAATCTCAACTTCACCAAATTTGACAATTGCCACAATATTACTCCCTAAAACCATAATACTAATTTATATAAAAATTTCAATTCGCTTACTCTATCTAAAATTTCATCCATATAAAACTTCACATTTATCCTAGTTATTATAAATCCCTATAACAACGTCAAGAATCTCCTATTTTATAATCAAATAACTATTTGATGCCTTTAAAATATATAGTAAATAAAATCATAGCCTAATATTAAATGTTCCTAAAATTTCCATAAATCTTATTTTCTTAAATTTATACAAGTTCAAAGCCCTAGAGCCAAACACTTACTTACTTGTTCTTTGTATTCCCTTCCCAAAATTCTTTCAACTTTTCCCTTTTTTTTCTCACTAAATTTCGGCAGAGACAGGGACGGCTTCTCTTCTGCTTCCTTTGCTTTCCTTCCTTTCTTTCTTTGTTTGTCTTTGATTTGTTTGTTTGCTTTTGTTATATATATATATATATATATATCACTTGGCCCATTCAAGTCTCCCTAGAATTCTGGACAAACTTGAATTTTCATTACATTTTCATTTTTTGTTTTTGTTTAATAACATAATTCTTGTTTCCACTTAAATTCTAAAATTTATGTGCACATTTAATTGGGTCCTTATATTTTTAATATATTATGTGTAATGGAAAAATAAAAAGAATTGGGATGTCACACTAATCGCACTTAATTTTGATTCATTGGTTAACACTTTAAGTTGACTCATTTTTTTCACTCTTTTTGTCAAAGTGAGGCGTTTTATCCATTCTTTGCGCCAAGCAGAGCGTAGGCTCGCTTTTGAGAACACTGATTACAAAGTAGGACAGGGTCGGCCAAATGGGCCAAACAACACCCATCAAGCGACAAGCCCAGACACCAATCCGAGTTCAGACACAGAGCCTTAAAACGACAAGCCTTAACCAGACTTCACCAGAAGCAGGGCCCAAAAACAACTCCCAACCATCTAAGACGAGCCTTGCCCTTCAATCAGATGTGGCCCAACACAAGGCTTCAGCGCAAATGCATTGCGTTATATTTTTTAAAACATTATTTATTACAATCTTTTTTAGAGTAGAAGAAAAAGAACCAAATGTATGATTATTAAAAAAAAAAAAGAATAAAGAGTAGCTTTTACTAAGATAAAATCCTGAGTTCTAGTCTATACCCTTCCAAATTTTATCAAAAAGGGAAAAACAACTTTATGGTCAAGTATCCAAAATTTGGTAATTACTTATTCAAATATCACTTATTTCATCTAGGATTTATGTGGTGTGATGACATTTAAATCGGTTTCTCACACCCTAAGCTTAAGATTTGATTCACTTCTCGTACAATCTCATTGTAATGTTAAAAAAAAATATCACTTATTTCAAGATAATATACTTCAATGCTCCCTTCAAAATAAATAAATAATAACAATACTCCCTCCGTCCCAATTATATAGTCCATATTATCTTTTGGGGTGTCCCCCTCTTTCTTTAGTAAGAAGTCAAAAATTATATTATTTTAATAATTCGCCCTTATTTAATACTAAATTAAAATTATTACTTTTAAATTCTACTTATTAAATAAGGGTAAATTCAGAATACAGATTGTAAAAAACATATTTTCAATATAATTCTTAATCTACGTGAACTAGTAAAATGGGCTATATACTTGAGATGGAGGGAGTAGTAGTAATAATAATAATTTAATGTCTTGTTCTAATTGTACCACAATAATTAAATGTTCACATTTCAAGTAGGAAGTCTCATGTTCTAATTACACAAGCTCCCCTCTCTCTCTCTCTTAAATACAAGGGGAATGTGAGAGCAGTGAGGAAAATTAGAAAGGATAAGTGTAGTTCGAACTTTGAACTCGAAACCTCGTACTTGAAGTTTGAACTTCAAGCGATTGCGGTAAAATTGAAACCGCTTCCACTTAGTAAAATATGGCTATATCCCTTGTTTGAGCCGCGTTGGGACAAAAGGGTTGGCTCAGAATCTTGTGTGCTTCTTTTGTGAGCAGAGCCGCTTGGCTTGAAGCTAGCCGCCTAGCCAGCCCTTTTTCTTTCAGTAACTAAAGTTTTCACCTTCTCTTTTTGGGGCGTAATTTCTCATTTTGTTAACTTTAGTCGTAAATGTATGGAAATTCTTTTGCTTATTTTTGTAGTTGATTTTAACATTTTCACACACAAATTATATATTTACTTCTTCTATTTTCTTCTTTTGCCTCCCCACAGTTTGGGTTATAAATTCGCAAGTTTCTAAAGACTACAAATTTCGTTCAACAGAATGAATCAAGTAAAATGTTTCAAGGTACAAAATGCAATGTATGATAAGACAATAGTGGCTACTAAGAGTCATTAATGAATATGAAATGAGATTGCCCTTAGTGAAATATACAGTATAGATATGGTATTTTATACTAGAGTTCATTTCCTATGCACGTGATAGGTACATGCCTGACACAGCGACAATTCCTATCGTGCATGTACCCATCATCGGTAAAGGATCAATTTCCTTTTGTATTAAAACTTATTGGCTTCGTAATTATCCTCTAATGCCATTTACATTTCTAGTGTTCATTGCATTTTATACTAATTTTTTTTATTCAGTTTAACACCAAACGTTTTCATAGCTAGGGAACAAAGAAACATGTGTATGCTATGCGCAAACGCGAGCACTAGTACGAGTATATATATATACACACACGCACTACAGGAAATCTTACTTTTAACGACGAGCATTTTTACCTCGAAACTTTTCTCGACCCACTTTTAACAAGCAAAAAGACCATTTTACGATCGAAGTGTTGTTGTTAAATGTGATATTTTTTGTAGTGATATATATATATATATTTATATACACACACAAAAAAAATTTGTGTTTTAATAATAATATGTTAATATATTAATTAAGACTAAGATAGTTATCTTAGAAGGCAAGTGAGTCTATTGAGTGATAAAAATTGGGAGCGAGTCCGGGGGGTCTAATTTCTTGTCAGAAACAATCCAAGCCATTCAGCCTTCCTATTTACTTGCCTATTCTAATGCTTCTCATGCCATTTATCTTATTACCCATATATAATTAATCCCAATTTTATTAAAAAGAAAAAGCAAACTCCATCCTTACCGTTCTCTCATCATGAAGAGAGAGGCAGATAACATCGACGATGAGCGGCCTTCATTTGGTCCAAATGGGACCATAAGAATAAGCCCAGAAAATACATGTCCAAAGAACACCAACATCCCCACTTCTTCCAACAATGTCAACCCTAATAACCCCGGCGCCGCTACCAGTATCTATGGCACCTCGGCTGGCAGCGGCACGAGTACCAATAACAACAACAATAACAATAGCAGCAACAGCAACAACAACAATAGTAATAGTAAGGAACAAGATAGATTCCTTCCAATTGCAAATGTAGGCCGGATCATGAAAAAGGTGATCCCAGGCAATGGGAAGATCTCCAAGGACGCGAAGGAAACCGTCCAAGAATGTGTGTCCGAGTTCATCAGCTTCGTGACCGGAGAAGCCTCCGATAAATGCCAGAGCGAGAAGAGGAAGACGATCAATGGGGACGACATCCTCTGGGCGATCACGACTCTTGGGTTCGAGGATTATGTAAATCCACTCAAGACTTATCTTGCCAGGTATAGAGATGTAGAAGGGGAGAAACTAAACGCACCGAAACAACAACGTTTGGAACAACAACGTTTTCAGCAACACGAACAACAACAAAAGACGAATATCCCGAATTATAACCCAACAAGTAATGTATATTCCTCAACAAATCTCATTTGTCAGCCCCCATTTGTGTCTACTGATCCACCATTTCCTTTGCCTTTCTCACAAAATTCTATTCAGAATTCTCCATTGCCTCAACAAGAGCACATTGATTCTGTGGGACATTGGTAAAATCTATAACTAGAAAAGAAAGAAAAAAGAAAAAGAAGGGGTTTTTTTCTTTTTCCTTGTATTTTTCTATTTTTAATCATTATTGGATGATAATATCGGAATGTATAGTAGTATAAAATTTCTTGGATATATATATGCTTCCATGTAGTAATGTATTAATTGTATTATAAACAAAAGAATTGAATTGCACTTATTATAAATAACAATGACTAGAGTAATTGGATGTCGTTTAGCACTTGAACAGGAATATGTTGATGATTTTTGAGCTATATATGTCTCGACAAGTCATGAAATGGATTTTGCATATTTATTGCCACGGGCAATATGCAGTCCGCAATGTAGTGATACACTCATCAGATGACAAACTCTGTTGGCTGCATCTTTGGTACATAGTACTACGTTACATAAGATAAATAATAAATTGGGTACCATTTTCCCATTTTTTCCCCCTGAAAGCATATACTTTTTACTTCATATGTTTACTTTACATATTGTCTAATTCTTTCCAGTAATCCACCTTGGTATCTGAAAAGAAGGAGGCCTGAAGGGAATAAATCGATATTCCTATCCCCTATGGTCCCCTTGATCTTATGCTGCATGCATCTGTCAGCATGAAATTGCTTTAACCCTAGACATCCCCAAAAAAAAAATAAAAAAATAGGGGATATAAAAAAAATTAAAATATAGAAATATCACTTCGAATCACTCATATCCATCCTCTATATCACGTTGTATCAAAAAAAATTAGATCGGAAGAGCTCTTTACTGAATACTGAAAATTGAAAGAGCTTCAAATTGTTTCATAAACTGTTTGGATAGATGTATAATCGGTTCATTTATAAATAGGTTAATGATTGTCCTTTAAAAAGATATGTAGAAGCACGTATGATTGGCACATTGCATTGATGAGATTAGTATTTCAAATCATTGTAAGGTGTCAATTGTAGTAGTTGATACGTGTCTCATAAAGTACAATGATTGTTTTTATTATAAATCAGATCAATTATAAATGATTCCAAACGGACTTTCATTTACTTCACAGGGAAGGGTACTGATGTATCTATACATGTATTATTTGGGTAACTTGTAGCAAAGGTCCCCAACCTTTGCATTCAAAAATTGGAACGGTTAATCAAAATGCATAATTTTTTTCATTAAATCCTTAGGCTCCGCAACCAGTTAAGTCATACGAAAGTCAAATGAATACAAAGGTTGGGACCTTTGCTGCAGATTAACCCTCCCCCCCCCCCCGGGGGTGTTTGGGGTTAGGAATGGGATGTTTAACTTTTTTCCACTAATTTGTCCAAAATTTTGAAACTTTTACGAATAAGAGAATTTTGGTATAGTCATCAGTAAGGTAAAAAAGCCAAAAGTTGGTACTTTATTTTCAATTAATGTGAATTTTAAAAAAATCCAAAAACCTATGATTAAACTTTTCTCCTCAAATTTTCCATCCTAAATATTATTTGAAAGTGGGTTTTTCCCCTTAATTTTTGAGGAAATTACACGGTAGCTTGATTTATAAATGCCATTCTCAAAAATCAGGTTAATTTTTTGGGGTTTTTCCCCTTAATTTTGAGGAAATTACAGTGGCTTGTTTTATAAATGCCATTCTAAAAAATCAGGTCAATTTTTTGGGATTAGAAAAATCAGGTTTTTAATAATGAATTCACCAAAATTACAATATTTTTCATGTTAAGCATATTCCATAATCTAATATTAATTTCAGATTTTATAAAATTTTATATAATTAATAAATATATTAACAAGTTACGGCTCTATATTATCCCTAATTAATTGCAAATTCAAATTGAAAAATTGAATGATTAATCATCTTTATAGTAAATACATATCCTTTCCATAACATAAAAATCCTAATCCAATTGCCAATGAGGCCTAACCCATTTGGTTAGAGGGCTAGGCTGAGGTATTGGAACCTAGAGGTCTAAGGTTCAATTCCCCTATATATGGTATTTTCTACATTTTATTGTAGTATATATTCTCACTATATGTGAGTTTGTCTTGTTGATTTTCTTGACAATGTGTTTCCATAAGATAAATATCTATACGCATTTGTACTGCTATGATACAGATTTGTAATTGTATTTTCAAAAAAAATCCTAATCCAATTAAACTCCCAAATTACAGCCCCTAAATATTATTTTTGGAGAAATGCCATTTTAGTATTTTTCCCCTCAAAAGCAGCCATCTTTTTTCATTGATAATTCACACAGCCAAAAAAAAAATGTAAAATGCTTTTCAAGTAGTTTGACAATTTGCTACGTATGAGGTTGTTAATGTTTCACATTCCGGTGGAGAAATGTTCTAAAATACTAATTTAGATAGATTTATACAACGGTGGACGAAGGAACCCCCGTGAATACGAACATATGAGATCTGAGATATTCATAATTTATAGAACGAAGGACTTCATTATGAAGGATTTTTTATTGATACAAAATATGTCATTGTTCAACGCTATGAGTGTCAAGAACTCTTGAATTTGAATAAGACTTCCCATGACGGTTAATTTTCACAATATCAATATCGACAGAAATTTGGATAAATTATATATATATATATATATCCAATTCTTGTCGAATATGTAGAAGACTTCCAATTATGTTATATTTTGTGAGAAATCATGATGATGCCGAATGATCTTATACCATTGATCACAATTTTTCCCAGCAAGTATGTGAACACCTCGGTAATATTGAAAGTTGAAACAGAATGAATGAAATCACTTAATAATTTCAAATTGCACATGAAAACATGTACAAAATTTCTACTGTGGAATGATAAGATTGCAATGAAATGATAATAAATACAAACGATAAGGATTACAAGAGATGATAGAATAACAAAATTAAATTGTTATAAATAAATAAGATGATAGTAAAATTCTAGCATATCATGACATCTTGAAGAAGAGGAAGACGAGCTTCTGAATTGTTGCTGCGCAGAATCCAAAAAGCCGCTGATCAGCGCATCGAAGACTTCTCATGCAATTTCCATCTAATGATAACTCTTATATCCCATATACCCTATAGGAAATAAAAGAATCATTGTAAAAGAATATCATGCACAAAAATAAGAAAATGATGGCTAATCTTCCTGGATAGCACAAATTGCATTTTTTGACATTAAGATAATAAAATATAAAATAACAATTTGATTATTTAGATGAATAAATTGCAGTAATTTTTTAGGAAACAATTTCACTGATAACATGAAGGGCATAAATCGACATTGCAAAACCAATTTGTGTAAAACCAATTCACATTCATTTTTGCATACATGGTTAATCATAAATGCAATTAAAACAATCATTTCTAACGTTAACTACATGGAGTTAACATACAACATAAATATATGCCAACAAAATCATGTATGGTAATATTTTTTGAAATATGCTTACTGTTTTTCTCAAAGAATAATCCCATATATTCCGATATAGTCTCCTTTGATTGATCAACTTTGTGACCAATTAGTAATAGCTCTGTGCCACCAAGACGATAATTGTAGTATCGTCACTGAACCAAAAAAATATCAATGTCACGAGTCCTATCACTTTTTTTTTTTTGGAACCAAATGTATGCGTATGGGTGTGTCTATATATATATATATATATTCCAAAATTAGCTCAATCTAAAATCCTTGAAACTGAAAATAAGGAAATTTTGGAGGATATAGATTCTAATTCTACTACCTTAATTTTGGATAAAATAAAACTAGTAATAATTTATATAATAATATAAATTAATTACTATTAAATACTAATAAGAAAAATATAAGAAAACCGTTTTATATAAAGGCCGCATCCAAAAGACCTGATTTTTGAATTTTACAAGAATTAGCATGATTTGTGAAAACTACAATCATACCGTTAAGTGTACTAATTGTTTCCCTCTAACATTAGAAACGTTCTCAACAACCATATATATTAGTATACCCAATCAATTACTCAATCTAGCGATAAAATTGTCTGAAAAAGGTAAAAAACATAAATAGCTAGAAGATAATATCGTAGGAGTACGGGACATGCTAGTGGGCACCCACAATTATTATATATTGGCGTAACAATCTCATGTTGGCACAACTCTTAGCGGTTGGTATATCAACATGATACCGCATCGATAGGTAGTGAAAAGTACCATTAATCACCCATGCATACTGTAGTTGTATATATTATCTTTCACTTAATTCATTTGTATCCTCCAGAAACATAGTCAAGATCGAGTAATACTAAAAAGTAGCAATATGCGTAAAATGACATTTTATAACATGTACTGGTGCTGTAGAATGAGTAAATAAAACAAACAGTCGACATCACTGTAACTTTAATTAATATTGTTAAAATTAATTAACCCCGATGGTGACTATAGTCGTGTAGACAAATTGAAATAAAGAGAAGATCTAGCAACACGACATTCTAAGAGATACTTGATATGAATCAGGCCCATCAAAACACGTGAAGGAAACGAAAGAAATCAAAAAATGCTCGATGACCGGGAGACCATCAATAATCACTTCACCTATATTTGGGATCTTAACATGTTTGAATCAATTATAATTAACTAGTCGAGCTAGCTAGTGGGACACACATGCTTCAATTTCCTTTATTTTTTTGTTCTTTTCCCATCTAATGTCTTGTTTCTCTTGAATACTTTTTGGAAAAGACTTAAGACTTGCGCTTTTCTACGAAATCGAAAATAAGTAATTAGAAGATCTTAGAAATCAAGCCCGATTATGATCAAATCAATGCCATACGTGGCATAAACTTAGCTTCCTATTCGACAAATTAATACAGCGAGTGAAAATATACTTCACGTGTTGGGTGGAATTGAAAAATGACATAAATCCATCTACTACAAGTAACATCACTTTTTATGTGGAACCAGATCGAATTCTGTATATAGAGCTCAACTGTGTATGGCAAACAACCACGTCATTGGCTCAACAGAAAATAGAAATAAGCCAAGTAACATGGCTAAAACAAGACAAGATAAACCTAATTAATTTCCTCCTTTCCAGAAGATTAATTATTGTGAGTTGGAGATATGTGATGTTATTAGTTCAATTTTGAAATCTAAGTAGATCTTTCTCTTGGATACACGACCCACATGATCTTGTCATTCATTCATATATAAAGCAATGCCAGTGGGGATAGATAAATTCTTGACTGTTTATGGAACTAATAATTTCCAATAATTTGTCAATAAGAAATTATTATTGATCAATTCCTTTGCACCACTTTTCATAATGAACTGTGGCACGTAGCCTGCCGATATTGTAGGGTTAAGCTGTGAAGTGTACGACTAAACTATTTATATAATTTTTTTTTTTTAATTTACATGTTTAAAAAATTGGGCCAACGGGGGCCTTGGCTACGCCTCTGATAATTAAAATATTTAAGTACTAACCGTTTGTGTCGTGACAGTATCAGACAGATATTGTAGTATAATACAGGCAACTGTTAATATAATTTAAGGTGGGTGTGATAAAGCACTGATATTATTATGTCTCATTACTATTTAGCATGGTTATGACACCGGATATCTCGTACTAGCTTGAATGCTCCCACCCTTCATCAAGTTATTAAGATGATCGAAGATTAACTCTTTCATTGACCGAGAATCCAATATTACACCCCTCCCCCCAAAAAAACCACCAAAGATAGGCTGATAACAATGCGAGAATAGAGTAGATGCATCTGACAAGAGAAAATAACTTATATTTATATACATTCACTTAATTACGTGGACGAGGGAAATATCATACAATAATAGTACAAATAAGGAGGAGATGATAGTACACTTGAAGATCCTTTCTCTTATGATGCACGTACGGACGTACTTAATTGGAGTATGAAGAGATCGGAGGCCAGATTTGCTGTCCCAAATGACACAAGGATCAAAAGCATCCAAGATAAACTAACATTCAGGCTGTTTCTTGTTGGACAAAAGCCAGTCGATAAAGTTTTGGAGCGTCGTGACATCTGCCCGATAGTGTTTTTGTGTGAATTCTAGCAAATTGGACCATGTAAAATCAGGGTATTTTCTTGATTTCTCCGTCTCCATAAGAGCTTCTGGGGGTTTAACCACCTTATCTTCTTTTGGGCACACAAAAAATGCCAATGATTTTCTCAGATTGTCTTTGTTAACCGCTGCTCGGTGAAGGCAACTCTTGTATCTCCCGTTAGATAATGCCTACACGTGAAATACTATCGATCATCAAAGATAAACAAAGATAATTAATTACTCAACTAGCTTTTATAACCTATTGATGATGAGAGCTAATTAATTACTTCAAATTTGTATCGTTGGGGTCTCCATTTTGTTATCATATCAGTCGTGTTACTTAATTATCGCTTTCATGGTCATTTTGTGCCTGTTGCTTCCGTACCTAGTTGGCTCGATATGGACAAGCAAGAGGTTGACAAGTAGGTTATAGTTTGTCTAGAGTACCTTTCGAAATAATTTTCACACCAAAAAGTCAAGCTAGCTAGATTATATATATGTTTGTCTTATCTTTGTTTTTCTCATTGAACGGATGCGTATGAAGTGATCGTCGATCAAGTCACCTTTGGTGATGAATGCATGGTATCATGAAGGACTATGACACGCACGTGGATTTGCCTAACATGGATGTTAACGAACGATGTGTATATATATAGTTGTTTGATTGTGAAAAAGAGCCAAAGTTTTGTGATTATTCTTTAAAAGTTTAAACTTTCAGATGAGACACTGAACAGACGTACCATGAATGTATCACCAATGTTGATAACGAAGGCCTCGGGACGAGGTCTAACAGCTTGCCACTTGTCATTTGCAAAAACTTGTAGTCCCCCAATATGATCTTGATGCAATATTGTCAAGGAGGTTGGATCACAATGAGGACCTGTGCCCAGGGTAAGCCCCGGATCTTTGCATGCTGGATAGTAATTACATCTCATGATTGATTTTCCATCTTCGAAAAACTTTCGATAATGCCAACGATCGATTCCCAAGCTAATTGCCAAGAGCTCCATAATCACCAGTGCCAAATTTTTCATTGTTTCACAGTATTTCTGATAGGCAACACTACAATACATAAAAATTGGCTTCAGTTTACATTTATAGGTTCTAGTTATAACCTAGAAAAGATCGGTGTATACATATTTGTAAAGAACATTGAACATCGGACTAAGTAGTCAGTAATCTCACCCGGCTTCTTCAAAATCCTTGCCTAGAGCTGATTCGAAGTAGTTAACCACCTCAAGCTCGGGTCCGTGTGCATGGCTATATCCAAACGAAAGTGTTTCCTTCCATGGCAATTTTGAAGAATATCGATCGGCATGAGCACCCGAGTACCCGCATATGCTACCCGCTTTCCTCCTAAAACTGAGTTTTTTGTTCAAAGGGAGCTTGAAGAGTGCATCCATGTGATGATGGGCAGCGCTGATGATCCCTAAATCTACACCATGGTTAGAGACTTGGAAGAAACCATGGTTCAAACACGCCATCCTAACTTGCCTGGCGGCTAAATTTGTGGCCTCCTTGTCACCATCCAAGAACCCTTTAAGGTCTACCAATGGCTCCTTTAGTTCATCTTGTGTAGAGACCAAGTCCCGATGAGGCCATAGGAATTGTGTTGGCAAGTTTTCTTGTTTTTGCAACATCGAAGTGTCGAAGAAAACCTCGTTTTCTCTATCATTACTTTTGATGTCCAATTGAGGACAAAGAACAAGAGTTGGAGAAGTTGAACTCATTATATGGCAAGGCTTGTGTTAAGGATTTGAATCAAATGATAGTTATTTATAGAGAAAAAGGTGTTTGATGTTGTCACGATTATTATTATTGTTATTCTTCTTATTCTTATTATTTTGAAGGAGATATTGTAACAATTAGTAATTAATTAATTAATTAAAGAAATAATAGAGCCGAGACATTGGGTGGAAAAGATTTTTTAAAGAGCCAAAATGGATAATGAGAGCGTTAATATGTAATTATTTAACTAGTTAGTATATAATTATTTAATTAATTTCACTAGGTCATGTATTGGCGAAATAATTGATAAATTTCGATTGTGTCCAATCATGAACATGGTTTATATTCATTTCTTGTCTCTAGCACATCTTTTTGTTATAAATGATTCCAAACGGTAAAACTTCTAATTCAAGTTTTTAGGTTAGTTGAGCTCTATACTATCATATTCATGTAAATAACTTGCATAAAAAATAAAGAAATTGAGATAGAGATAGTGTTGTAGAGAGAAGGAAGTGAAGAGAAATGCCAAGGCCGTCCATCGGGAAGGTCGAAGAAGAGATTGGGGCCAACAATTGGGACGAATATTGATGCCTTCTTTAACCCTAATAATTATTATTATGTCAATTTCTCAATAAAAGGACAAATATTCCCACAATCAAGTCTCAATCCTTTCTTATCGTCCTCGTATACTTTTAATAAAATTGAAATCTTGCTTGTCTTCGTTCCAAGAAAATTTTATTGCTTAAAAAATTAATAAAATTTCATCATTATTGCAGTGGTTAATTTTCTCATATCTCGGGTAAGAGGTTTTAACTTCGAACTTGCACATCTACCCCTCCTCTCTCCCCTCTCTCTCCTTGTATTAAAATAAAATAAAATAAAATAAAATTATGCATGGGCTCTTCCCTGTCACTAATTTGTTACAAAATCCAACTAAAGATGGTGAGGAGGACAATGAACACACAGAAAACACTCGGTCTCTTTAAATAGCTAGCTCGGCACGTCTCTTATAATCCCTTCATAACCTCTGATCAATATTCTACCCGAATTAGGGTTACCAATTATCTATATATGTTGCAGCATCTAGTTAGTAGTTTCATTGGCGAACGTGACATTTCATAGTTCCGCTCTCTTACCCGCTGTTGGTATTATTATTATTATTATTATTATTATTATTATTATTATGATGTTAACCAATAGTGAGCTATCTGGATGACAGGAGACCTTTTCAAAATATCCTAATATCTGAAGGCGTTCCATTTGGGAGACACTGGGTGTATCCATTGCGGAGACACCCGGCTTACATAGCCTCCACCACTCATTTTAATTCCATGGCATAGACCAACATTTGGGTCTCCTTCTTACACAAGAACCGATGTGTCATGTGTAGGTTGTAGTGTAAAAAGGTGAATGTCTCTATATTATAGAAATACCAAGACGCTCTTGATCATTTTTCTACAAGTCTTTACGAGCAACTTGACAAAGAACTGTAATATGCATGCTTTATAAAATTTGTTGATGGCCTAGGCTACTAATAACCCCGAATGTGTCCATTGTGCTTTTGCCAAATATATTAGGAGATATGTAAGTATGTACTCTTATGTGCATACATTCAATAGTCGTGATTATCTTTTTATAAACATATTCACATACTTGACATGCCACCAGATGTATATTTGACATGCTATGACTGGACAATTCACATGTGGCACGCCACATAAGACGACTGACATCATATGACATTTGAACAAAATTGAAGTTATTAAGGCATGTTAGTATCTCATAGAAGTACTCAAAGATTAAGTGACAGTTATATGGTTAGCATCAACTTGGCATGAAGATGAGACTTTGCCTTCCTCACGCGAAAGCTCACTTCCACCATAGATGCTTCTACGTATTTTATGTCTCCACCCTCACACTTCGTGTTGGCGGTGACACCGTTCTATTTTTGACAATTTGAATCATTCTACACCCTAATGATGCTCGATTTTACGGCTTTTTTTTAACTATTCTTGAAGAAATCACATTAATTAGGGTGTCCTCAACATTGAATGGGATGAATTCTAAAAATCCATACAATTTCAGATGTCCTCAATTTTAAAGTTATGTGGTGTCCTTAATTTAGGACTCTATGGATTCTATAATCAATGTCCTCAATTTCTTGTAGATTCTTGTGGACTTTATTAAATGGTAGATTTTTATAGATTCCCGGTTTAAAAATACATTTACATGATTCTTATCAAAATCCAGCCTCTCATATTCTCATGGATTTCATAGCTTTTTAAAACCTAGGTACTTAATAAGAATTTATAATTATATATTATCAGAATCCAATTTTTTCTAATTATCACTCTAGTTTTTAAACAATTATTCCCATTCATGAATTTATGCAAAATAAATGGTCAGTATCCAAAATATTATATTCTCACAATAACACATTTTTCCTTCGTTGTTCTAGTTTTTAAAAAATCAAATTATAATCAATTTATACAAAAGAAATTGCTACTAAACGAGATGAGAGATTATTGTAATATAATATATTAAAATTCAAAATAATTTTATAATTTGAGTAATTAAAATCCAAATGAGCAAAAACACTTTTTTTTCTTCGTCTCACAATTTTTTTCTTCAGATTTAACTGATGTGAAGTAAATAAATATCTAAAATGAAGTATTATCACAATATTAAAAAAATACAGTATAATTTCATAGTTTATTCGTGTAGAAAGTACAATGAGATTTTATTATCTTTGTCCATTTTAGTTTGAAAAATAGTAGATTTTTCTTTTATTTTTTTTAAAAAAAGACAAGGTTAAAATGTTTATTTTTTAATGACCTAGTTTGATTATTTTTACCTTTTCTTATTTTTTAATCATTGATAAGAAGTTATATTATAACTTTTTTATTTCAATTTCACATCCAACTTGGGCAAAGTAAAATAAGATAAAATAAAAATATTGTTAAACGTTTAAATTGTCAAAAAAAATAATAAAATCCAGATATAATAACATGACACTAGTAAATGCTTTTAAAATTGGTTACCAGAGCTCTTCACCATAAAAAAAAAAAAAGAAAAAGAAAAAAGATGATTATCTGAACAAAATGTAAAATCAGATTATGTATTTTTCCTATTAGTACGTATTTATATTATTTTTTTTGTATACCAAAATTTATTTATCTCATGGATTTTGTAATTAAAAAAAATCTATTGAGCGAATATTTGAAATTATATGAAATTCTATTAATCAAATTTCACGTTGGGCACACCCTCTTTAAATGTTACAAATACCATTAAAAATCTACATAATATTGAGGATACCCCATGAGCAATGAGATCCTACATATATCAACATGTTCATAAGCAACTTTTGAATCTCAACAGCGGTTATTATCTCGAATCAACTAGGCATCGACCACTAAGTTGATTATCCATCTAAAATTCCTTTAACTCAATAATTGAAACTACCATTAAATGGTTCAGATAGTAATTGAGTTGCAAGAGTTGATAAGTTTTAGTTTAACCATCAAAATGGAAAGGAAAGATTAATTTATAAGTGTATATTATTGGTTTCTTATTGCTTCAAACCTAATTAACCAAATCCAACTATCAAGTAGCTTTTATTTGTAGGAAGCTAGCGTGGAGGACAAACCAATTATGACCATGCTTTATGTACGTGATTCATATACATATGTAAACGAGTTAGCCTACCAACCCACTTATTTACAACTTAATGCCACTTGTTTATATTACATGCATACGTGTAATGTACGTAATTTACAAATATATTTATTGAAAATAATTAAATACAGTAGTCGTTAATTTGTCTGGTAATGTGATATTGGTATCTTCAACACAGCCCTTCGCATGTAGGTCATATTCATTCTTTAACATATGTCCTATACATGAATTTCTCGTACCTATTGAGTGATGTGAAGCTAGAACTAGTTAATAATATGGCTAATTATATTATCACCACATATAATGCAATTAAAACGTGACTAATTACGATACAAATTAATTGTATTGTGGTATGATCGGCTACAATGAGTAATACATGGTTAATTTATAGGCTGACAGTTTTGCTATCCAAAAATTTAAATCTTAAGCAACTCAAATCCCTTAATTGACAATTTTACCCTCGATTTTTTCTTCATAAAATGCTTTAATATTATACAATCACTAGATTATTACTATGTAGTTAAGCACTTGGAAGGAATATGTGAAAGTAAGAGGTGATGCTTGTTTCCTTATATCCTGTAGCACTCCACCATTTCTCCTTTGATCCACCCACCCCCATGACCAGGACACATTATTAATGGTGATATGGCACCTTCCTTTGATGTTAAAATAGCTTATTTGAATCCAAAGCCACCTTTTTCTCTTAACTCACCAGGTCTTATATCTATTTGATCCCTCATTTTGGGAAAACACATTTGATGAAGATCCCAACATTGTCCACCACAAGACCTTTGCTTTCTCCAAATTCCTATATATACCATCCACCAACATAGTAAAATCCCTATACTAATATGTCTGATAGTCTTCAGTTCTCAGTAACAAGATATCCCATGCTGTCTTCATCTCTGTTTTTAACTATCTTTATAGCGTTTTTATTCGTTTCACCAAGTTATGTCACATCTAGACGGGCGGTTGATTGCCCCAAAGTACCCAAGGGATTCCAAATAAGCCTCAAACATGTTGATCGGGATGGAAATTTTACGCGATTTGAGCGTTTACAGCGTGCAATGAAGCGCGGGAGGAAGAGGATGGAGAGGCTGAGTTTAATGGCCATGGCAGTGACAGATTCCAGCCTTGAATCCCCTGTTCATGCAGGAAATGGTGAGTTTCTTATGCAATTGGCAATCGGCACTCCACCAGAGTCTTATAATGCTATCATGGATACTGGAAGTGATCTTATATGGACTCAATGTAAGCCTTGTAAGCAGTGTTTCGATCAGTCTACGCCAATCTTTGATCCCAAGAAATCGTCGTCTTTCTCTAAGTTGTCCTGCTCTAGCAGTCTTTGTGAAGCGCTTTCTACCACAACTTGTGGTGATGGTTGTGAATATCAATACATGTACGGAGATTACTCGTCGACTCAAGGCCTACTGGCTACCGAAACATTCACATTCGATGAAGTCTCGGTACCGAAGGTTACATTTGGTTGTGGGCTAGAAAATGAAGGGGATGGTTTCAGTCAAGGGGCAGGGTTGGTTGGGCTAGGGCGTGGACCTCTGTCACTTGTTTCACAACTTGATGAACCCAAATTCTCGTACTGTCTATCCTCAATAGATGCTACAAAAACAAGTACACTTTTGCTGGGGTCACTAGCAGGAGTAAATGCCACGGGAAGTTCAATCAAAACCACCCCTTTAATCAAGAATCCATCACAACCCTCTTTTTACTATCTTTCCCTTGAAGGGATTACAGTTGGCGCCACCCGATTGCCGATCGATAAATCCACTTTTGCACTCAGTTCAGATGGAAATGGTGGGATAATCATAGACTCAGGCACTACGATTACTTATTTAGAAGAAAGTGCTTTTGGTGCGGTCAAGAAAGAGTTCACTTCTCAGATGAAACTTCCAGTCGACAAATCGGGCTCGACCGGCCTTGATCTTTGCTTCACCTTGCCATCCAATGCAAATGACATTGAGGTCCCAAAGCTGATATTCCATTTTACTGGGGCGGATTTGGACTTGCCAGGGGAGAATTACATAATTGCTGATGCTGAGATGGGAGTTGCATGTTTGGCAATGGGAGGTTCAACTGGAATATCCATTTTTGGAAACACTCAGCAGCAGAATATGCTGGTGCTGCATGATCTACAAAAGGAGACTATGTCATTCATTCAAACACAGTGTGATAAGCTATGAGCAATATTCCAAGTAAACACGTATTTGGTCCTGGACGGGGATTGAAGAGTACAACAGGCAAGATTGTAGCTTATTCCTATTTCTCGATACAGTCCTATGGGTTCTTACCAAACCTGCAATAAGCGAATATTTTCCAAGTGTCTGGACAACAAACAAAGGATACAAATAGCAAAAGAAATTGGAATTTACTGTAATGTGTAACTGTTGTTTGTACGTTTTAAATGTATACTTATATTTGATTGCTCTAGTAGTTTCCTCTTTGTTTTTATCTACTATGGATGGATGTTGTACGCATTTTCTTTATTAAAAGCAAAAGCAGAGAATTCAGGTCGCACAGTTTTCAGGCAAGGAAAGAAACAACTCGCCTTGCCTTGTATTCATGTAAATAATCACACCAGCATGATTCTTTGTTTTTCAAGATGAAAAATAACATCATCACAACCAAATCTGCATATATTTACTTAAACCGTCTTTAAAGTCAAGGAAACAAATCAAGATTTGCTCACAAGGGACTTGAGAACATGACAGCATTTGCAGGAGGTAATGCCAGCTTTCCCGACCTGCATTCATGACATCATGTCGACGTTGTGTGGTGAAATAGAACTGTGAATCTGCAACCTCATGCTCCCCCGGGGGCGGGGTGCAATGTTAACAGGAAAACCACTCCCTGATCCAGTTCAAGGCATCGTGTCTAAACTCCTCAGCCATCAGAGCAAAACATCATGTGGATGAACCCTGCACAAAGCTCTAGGGACCAGGATATACGAGGATAGCTGAGAATCATCAAAGAAAAGGACGAAATGAATTGCTCTTGTTCGAAAGCATAAGACCAGGTTTTCCCATATTGGAGTTGCAGTTCTGAAGTCAACACCTCGCCTGGTGTGTCGCTTGTGCTGAAGATGCCAGTTATACAACTAGCTTGAGAGGATAATTGCTGAATCCCTGGCAGACTAAGAACTTCGCAGAATGTGCCATAATGCAGATCGTCAAGCATCTTTTCATCGCTGAATCGGTGATCACTGGTTCATGAAGAGGGTAAATTGATATATGTAATCATAGCAAGTACGAAGAGTAGTCTTAAGTAAGACATAAAGAAAACGTACTTCATGAAACCAAGTGTAAATAAAGCATATATGTCTAGTTTGCATGTTTAAACACTTCAAACTGTTAAACAAGTTCATTATATTATTATTACATAATAAAACACCACAAAATAAATCCGTAAGCTTAAATATTACAAGTTAAAAGAATCACATGGCTAAACACAGTTTATGTGGACATCCTTTTCTCAGTGCACTTCGTATTAATGCCCCATCCAGTTGCTTATGTTCATATATAGTTACTGTAGCACTGTCTACCAAAAAAGTATGGAGAAAGAGGCATGTTATGTTCAAATTTGGAATAACCCAGCCACCAGCCAGTTCTTAAATGAGCGCTAAAGCTTGGATAAGGACTGTATCAATCCATCCACCAGAATTTCACATGCACAAAGAAATAAGCCGGCACTCTCTCTAACCGACCATATCTAGGGCATGTTTAGGGTAGCATTTTTGAGAATCATTTTTTTGGAGAGAATGTGTGCAGCAGAAGTAGGAAATGGTTACAGAGAAATGTGAAAATGATTCTTTCTATAGAAAATATGAGGCCTGAAAAGTCACGAACCTAATAGTAGGCTAGAGTGAACAGGCACCTAATATAAGCGCATCCCTTGCCTTTTCATTTTCTTGGTAAATATCTCATACCTTCATGCCTTTTAATCACAATGCACATCTCAATCATAAGTTTTGAAATCAAAAGTTGAATAGTTATCACCTTATAGATATAAAGCACTTCCAGTAGTATATCCCACAAACTGCTTCTTACTTTGTAACTTACAAAGATTTTCCGGCAATAACTATTAATAGAATCAAGAGTAAAAGTTTTTCCATGAAAGCAGGGACGAAAAAAACCATTCTGTTTAGCATATCCAAAATAAGTACTATTCTGCAGGTAGAGATCATCTAACATACCTCGAGCACATCATGAAAATGAAGTGAATGATAGGAAGATTTAGTTATGCCTAAAAAATACACATTTCTCACCTTTTAAAGCCACGGTGTTGGATGATATGACAAAAAGATCAATGATGAAAATCACAGAGGAAGGGAATTCCCAAACCTACCAAACGCAAACTCCACGTTAAAATAGTTGATGGAATAAATAACATACATTAGAAGCCAATCAAAATTGTACTTGTGAAATATGAAGCTCAAAGCAGAAGAGGAAGTACAAGTATAAACTCAAGGAAAAATTTGTAAAAGATTCTGTTTTTGTTTCTGTTGGAATATTAAATTTATAATCTCTCATGATAATAAACATACCATTGTTGCCACAAGAAAAATCTTAAAGTAACTTGAAACAAGGACCCCCAGAAGTATATCTTTATACCTGTCAAGTTAGGAGGCAAATCAGTTGGTTTTCTCCATTTCTTTCCCCAAAATGAAGAATGGGCTAATTAGCAAAACAAGAAATCGGAAACTCAAGGTAACCTCAGCATGCTTCCATGTTTGATGCACAACCCACTTTGAAATGCTATTTTTTGTCGAAGACATACGCTTTTGTCATTCATGCATTGTTACTCCCCACATATAAAATTCTCCACACAATTCAATTTAGTACTTTCTACTAATGTTGTTATCAAAGCATCAAAGAATGTAGCAAAACTTCTTCTGGCAAAATGTTTCATATCTTAAAGCACATGATGACCAACATAACCATCTCGCAAAATTTAATAGTACTCCCTTATTTAATTCACAGTGCATAATTGATATTTCCATCTTTCAATCTTTCAACTGCATGGATATAACAGTTCAATTAATCAACATAACAAAAGTAAAGGCAATAACAGGAGTGCAGGGTGCACAATTTACAGAAGTTAAGAATAATTAACGTCTGCTTGGATGGGTTAAAAAATATATACCATATTCATGAACAGCAATAAACATGTAGACAAATCATGTTGCATGTAAATACAGAAATTATAATGAACTGTCCAGCAGCCACAAAGATAAATTATTTTCACGAAAACAGAATTTGTATACCATATTCATGAAAGCAATAAACATGTAGACATCATGTTGCATGTAAAGACACAAGTTTTAATGAACTGTCCAGCAGCCACAAAGATAAATTATTTTCTTGAAAAACACATCACAAGACAGGGGACATTAAATCCTAGAGGTTACGTATACTGAAGTACCAAAGAACAACCACAGGAAGCATTTGATCGTTACTAATTGAGATGCACGTAGAACTTGGAATAGAAAATTTGGGAAACCACTATAGATGATATATATATATATATCTTGCTGAATCATATTACTTTCTTAACAGAAAAAAGAAAAATATCAGTTCCAGCGCTTAAGTAGCGCAAGAAATGGTTACCCGTATAATCCAGCTGATGACTTCAGAAACTTTCTTAAATTTCTTAACAGTAAAAAGAAAAATATCAGTTCTAGCACTGCAGTAGCCCAAGAAATGTTTACCCATATAATGCAGCTGATGACTTCAGAAACTTTCTTGCTCCAAGAAATATAACACAAAGAAGCATGAGGTTTCCAAACAGAACCCCTACAAACATCTACAACGGCAATCACGCCCCAGTTCTCCATCAAAATTGGGTACAAATTTAAAATCAATGCCATTGTTTAAAATTGGAAAGAAAGAAAATTAAAAAAACCAACTAATGACATACAAACCTTTCCACAATCCTCCAATAATGAAGTGACATGGCCATTCCATCCCTCGTTATATGTGCTCAAAACCCAAGTTCCATCTAGAACAGCTTAGGTTATCAACATACATCACAATGATATATAGACATTAACCCGCAAAACATTAAATAGCATCATTTTCATGTATGTGCATAAGCACGCGCCCATGTGACAAGTGTGTGCATATATTATTATTATTCAGAAATGCACAGCAATAAATGAATGGATACAAGCATCCAAAAGAAGGAAGCCGAAAATAGATTTCCATATCAATCCCTGCAAGCAGAAAATCATTGATAAGCAATATACATATACCATAAACGGAGAAACCAAGCAAAAATCCAAAGAAAAAGAAGTTTACCTCAATATTCAAAGTCTCTTTACTGAACGTATTGTAGAATAAATGTCTATAAGCCTTGGGCTTGTGCAGAATCAAGTCAATTATAAGAATCTAAAGAAGACAACCCCAATCTGAGACATACTAATATAAACAGAAATCCAAAGAAATAATAAAAAATTAAAAATTACCATGATTTCACATTCGATGTACTCGTCAGCAACAGCTTTGCAATTCCCCTAAGAAAAAATTAAATTCAGAAAAAAGACAGATTCATTAAGTAATACAAAGTGAAGTAATCAAACACAAGTTAATAAAAACTGGAGAAAGTAGAATTACACATTTCATGAGTCGAATGTTTCCCGGAGAGTACTGGATGTAGAGAGTTTTAATCGGAAACCCACATTGTACGCATCGGAAGGTAGTGCCTTGAGCTTGGCAAGTAGTACCATCACTCTCCATTTTGGGAACTGGACTGAAGCGTAATGCCTTGAGATTATTGTCGTACTTGCAAAAACGAAATAATAAATGTAAAAATTCACCAGACTTCTCGAATTGAAGAACCCGGCCCTGATTATATGAGATATGGCGGCGACAGTGTCTAATTCGAAAATCGCTGTGCTTCAGAGAGGGTGGCGCTTTGGTGATATCGGCGGCACTAGCGCCGTCGGGAGTAAAATTGAAGAGTTTCCCACGTTTGGAACGAGTGACAAATCGAGGGCATACTTGTCCTCTCGTATGAAAAGTAGGCCATTTCCATTATTTAATGTCAGGAAGTAGTGCCATTTAAAAAAATATATATAATTTTATTTAATTAATAAATAATGTAATATAAATAAAAAATTATAAAAAAAATAAAACTTTTCAAAGAGGAAAAAAATTAAAATAATAAATGGATAGATCCCAAATTGTATTAAATTCAAATAAAAGACGTGAAGTGTTGCCCCTAGGCACAACTCGTTTGGATTGCAAATCAACGCAAATGCTTGTTTTCAGTGGCAACCCGAACGCACATGGATTCAATTATCATATTATGGTGCAAGAGGTGTGACATAGGACTCTTTATGCTCAGAAGTGTACAGTCTGCAGAGGGAATTAGGGTCTATTCAAGGCATACCCCGTGATTTACCTTCTCCAAGATTCTAGGGGCGGGATCCTAGAAGCCCAAGATTAGTCCAGCGCAAGCTGGAGACCTGGTGCCAAAAAAAAAAAAAAATCCTTAGATTTTTTCCCTCACACCCGACGGTCATAGTTCACCAACAAGCAATCTTCTCCAGTGGACTCTCATCTTCTCCGGTGGTTATTGGTTCTAGATTGGCGGCCGGTAGGTTGATTCTTCTTTCTTTTCCTCTCGTTCATTTTCTTCTAAGTTTCTCGAAGTTTCAGTTCTATAATCGCATCAATTTGGATGTTCCTTTTCTATAACTGATTTTGAGTTCCTTTTCTCGTTGTTGTCTCATTCCTGTGGTGGATTTGTGCTTCGTGTGGTAATCCATAGGATTTGACGTTTTAGGGTTGTGGTCGGTTCTCGAACTGTACGTAATTTTTCTTTTTATTTTTTTTTCAAAATTTGATTTCAGGTTTTTCTTTAAATTGAAATTAATTTTTCTAATAATCAATTCTATGCTTGCTTTGGCCAGTGCTTTGTTCTATATTATGTTGCTTAGGTTTTTTATTTGCCTTTGTTCCTTTTCTAGCTACTGGTTTTTTCTATCCTTTTGGAGAAGGGATGATGTCCCCCTTTCTCATGCCTGTACTAATTATTTTAATATGACTAATAAAATTTTGCTTTTAAGAAAAAAAGATGTGAATGCTATGGCAGTTTTAGTTAGAAATTTTTCTGTGGTGTAATTGGATTTTTTCTTTGGATTTCGAATCTCCTTGAATCGTTGGGTAAATCCCTTTTTGCTTCTGTCTTGGAATCTAATTTACTTTAAAGGCTTTCTGATTCCTCAGGTCAAATTTTGTAGGTGGGCAAATGTTCTTATTAGGATTTGTCTGGATAAAAAAATATTGTCTATGTTCATGGTAGTATAAAAGATGAGCCAATTTTACCTTGTCCAACGGAATATTGGGTAAATGCATGAGAGTTCAAGGAGTAATTAAGTGGCCACTAAATATAGTCTTTCTTTTAAAAAAAAAAAAATCGAAACATATATCTTTCCATATGAAGAAAATTTTCATTTTATATGAAAACTTCTTATGCTAATAATTTACTGATGGATGTTTTAATTGGTGATATGAAGATTTAAATCCTTTTGTTCCATTCAGAAGTTTTATTTCTATAATCTATTTGTATTATTCCCTACACCCTATTGAGTATCATTTACAACCATTAAACAACTGATATTTATTTATTAAAAAAAAAAAAGGAAAAGTAGTTTTATATCATTATTATGCTTAGTCTGGTTATCCCTACACAGTTATGCTTTATCTGAAGTGAATCATTGTTGGTCATTTAATTCACACGACAAGCCTAGAGAATGTTTGGCGATACGTAATTTCGAGATGTGTGTGGATGTGTTATTTTTGTCTTACTTTTAAGTGGGGAAAATATTTTAGTTGTCAGCCTTTGGTTCTATGATATCTTAGTGCGTTTCTAAAAGTGATTCTCACCTTACTGCTACAAAAATAAGCAACTTGATTTTCAGCCATAAACGATATGAGAATCTTATTTTAGTAACTACTTATCAGTTTCAATTGAATTCAAATGTTAGTAATCCATTGTATATGTTCCTAAGGTATGAATCGCCTTATTGGCGAGGCCTTGCAGCAAGAATAATACAAGTTGCATGGAGATATAGGAAGAGACGACTGAATCGTGCAGAATCATCAAGCTCACAGGTTTATAATTCATCCAGAAACTGAAATTTATTCTTTGTACTAGTAGCAGTGCACAGATTTTTAAAGCAAAATACAGCTTGTGTAAATTTTAGAATCATTTATATGGGTAATGGTGAGTAGAATATTTACATGAACTTTGTATGTGCTTTAAGAATCTCAAGAAAACAAACTATTGAAACTGGATGTAACGCCCCGATGTGTCACCTGCTTGCTTACTTGCTTGTGTTGCTTCACTCGACTCATGCACCAACCCCCAAGTACACATGTTTGGGACGATTTATGTAATTTAAGTTTTATCACTTTCAATCGATTGCTGTTACATTTAGTATTAAAGCTCAAAATTATGCTCGTAAATGTTTATAGTGAAATATTAATAGTTTTGTATAACATTGTCGATAATCAATGAAAGAACACTCATTTGGCTCACTATGTTTCTGTTTTATCGATACTTGTCATTTTAGTATTGATAGTACGTCGCACCTTATTTTTATTCTTTCAACTCTTCGCTACAAGTATTAATGGTAATATTTCATACTATCGATACTATTGTAATAGTTGTCAATTACAAGTTTATCTATCTATAAAACTATGACATAAATAATGTATTTCATTGAGATATTAAGAATACATTAAAATAGAAATTAGGAGCAGATGATTGCAGCTTGAAGAAGTCTGATCATATCGTGATGCAGTCTCATAACGCACAGTCCGTTCGGTTACATACGCATGTTCCTCTTGCTCTATAGATAACACTCCGTGAGCTTGAATTCAAGTCACATAAATTCTTTTATAGCATCTATATTTTGAAAACATGAGAAAAAAGTCAACATAGAATTCAGTGAGTAACTTCTACTTATGCAAATCTTTTAGTTTGAAAACATGTCATGAGGGGGCCCAATTACACCACTTTGGATCTTACCCGAGCGCTCCATAAACTTGAATTTGTCATGTGTTCGGATGGTACAAATCATAACATAACTTAACATGAAGACTTGGTCATTGGCTACCTTGTTGTAACCTCTCAAATACATAAACATGATTCCAAATATGGCCATAAACATCATGTCAATATGGGTAAGATCTTCCATGGGGTAATTACTTTTGAAAACTTACTTGAATTCTTAGTATTATACAGGACATATAATCACTTGACAATAACATAACTTTCTTGCAATATACTTGGAACATAAGATTATGCAAAGAATACAATAACCTTGCAACACTTACACAATTCTTGCAACTTCATGCCATGAACATTTCTCATAATAATTACATATAACACATATTAAATATTATCATAATCACATCATATTATACACATAGATAAGCACATAATAGGGTGTAGAAATCACTCACAATAAGAAGTTCCCGTTTAATTTATTCTAGTTAAACAAGAGGCATTAGAGTTAGAAAATCCACTTGTGTTCCGCTCTAGAGTATCGATAATGTCATCCAAAGTATCGATCGTTGATACTGTACGAACTCAAAAGTCTCAAGTGCCGAATTATAAGACCTCTAAACTTTAAGGATTAACATGCATCCTTCTCAAAGCTTAGGGCCGTGTTATAATATTATAATGACTAACCCAAGATACATGAGTTTAATAAGTTAAAGGCTTATTTAGATGTTGTAGATAGCAAAAGGACTAAAATATATATATTTGATAGTTGATGGACCATAATAATGAAGGCATGAAAGATGTGGACCAAGAAGTAACTTTTCAAAGAGTGCTGTTAGCCCTGAATGAAAAATGAGAAGAAGCATCCCTATTTATACAATTATATGCCTTATGCATGCTTGTTAAGTGTCAACCATGCATAGGGTTGTCACCTTTTCATTTGTGGCACTAGCAACGTTTTAGCACATGACTAATTTGTTGTTACATCATATAGTTGCCATTTGACAGCTATATGTTGATTATTATTATTTTTTCTTGCTAACAGACTCAAAACATCGGTAGTACATAGTCTTATTATCGATAGTCTGTTAAGTTTGAATTGCTGAGTAATATTTATACCTTCAATTCGTAATAAAAATGATCACGATTTGTGGTAGTCGTTACACTGGATATCATTCTGATTTTTATTGTTACAATTTTCCATGGAAAAATGCAGAAAATCTGAGCTTGTCTTGGTAGTTCCTTTGGGCATTCTTCAAAGAATCTATGTGAGATTGGAACTGAATAAATAACAGTTGAAAACAATGGAAATTACAGTGAAGAGAGCCCCCAGATTCTATTTGAGCTGCAGGTTTCCTAATGCCTAGCTTAGTGTGTCATACCCCCAATAAGTCCATGGGTTATTGTTGTATACTTTATACGCCGGAAGCGTTACAAATCACATTAAAAATTTGAAATCGAGGGGTGAGACTTGTCAATCAAATTCTCTTTTTCTTCATTAGATGAGGTGGTGTTGTTTGTTATCTTTAATTAATTTAAAGTTGTAGTATTTGTATAAAAGAACATGACACACGATAAATAAAAACCACTTTATATATTATATAACCGAATACAAATTTGGGAGGCCCTTACATGTAAAAATGGGACTCCCAATCTTGTGTCAAAAACTTTCCTTATATTGTTACCATACAAGTCAAGTTTTATTTAGTTATATTGGTTTCCATACATATACTTGACTTACTCCTATCATTAACTATAATTTAATTAAACGAGAAACATAAGCCTATCCCTCATAATCTTGTCATGGTGCAAAAGATTAAGGGAGTAGGCACAAAATATATCAAACTCATATGATGTTCCCAAATACATAATAAACATGGGCTCATTCTCGTAATAAGCCCAAATGTCTATCTCGATCACATGCATAACTTGGCTCGCATCGTGCGACAATCTCCACTCTTCGGCCTTTCTTTCAACGATCCTTTGATGGATCATTTATAAAAGAGTAATCACATACAAAGTGAGTATAAAATACCCTGTGAGTAATACATTATTTCGGTTTACCAAAGGGTTATAGAAATCATTTCATATTACAATTTTAAGAACATTAAGATGCACAAACCTTTTTTTGAATACATTATAGGGCCCAAGTACTAGAAGTTCCTACTACCCATGGCGCCTCGTTGCCTTTCAAATACCAATATGGTAATGGCAACACAAAAGATTCATAACAATTTTTGGTTAGCTTTTACTGGATTTCCAATATTTCATTAATCCATGGCAATTAGCATGGATCAAAGCATAGCAAATAATACAAAATGGGTAGAGGGACTCTAGCACTTATGCAAGAAAACATTTTAACAAAACACATACATTTGCTTGAGGCTTATTTGAAACTTCTGCATGCAAGTAAACCAAAGTAATGAATTACTCACATTATTTTCTTCTCTCTTTGAAGTTGAGTGAATGTTAATGAGTGACAAAACACCTTCAATTCCTTAGTATATCTAAGTAAAATAGCCTTTAGAATGTGGGTTCTATATGTATATGAACTATGCCTTGTTTGAAGAGATAGAAGAGAGCTTTTGAAGGTCTTTTGAGAGTGTTCAAAACCATGCACAATTTATGGACGGATTTTCCTTCTTGTTTTCTAAAGGTTTTTGAGTTCCACCAATGCAAAGGCTCCCACTTGTCCTATAGCAATGAGTTAAATTGGAGGGATAAGAATTCTTTCTTGCAACTCAAGATGCCAAGTGTGGGTTAAATATTCAATCTATGTGGGAAATGCCCATTTGATACAAGTGTATGAGATTTTTTCCTTTATTTCTTGTTCAACCCTTTACCTATTGTACTCTATAAGTGAGTCATAGTATTTTCAAATAGTCATCCAATTAGAAGATTTACTCACCGATTACTTATAGTTAAATATCAAAACTAATTATTATTCTGAAGATATCACTATTAAAAATAGATAAATTACACAGGATGTTACATAGTGAGTGACTACATTTTTTATTCAAGTTCTTCCCACTTGTATTGGTAATGCTTTATTCATCTAAATTTATAATGAATATGTGAATATACTTACATTGTTATCTTTTGATATGTCTTAAGTTTCGGTGTTCATTGCTTGTTTTAATGATTCCAATTACAAGAATGATAATAGATGACACTGAATTAGGGATCAAGTTCAGATTTATAGTTATGGATATACAATTTTTTTAAATTTTATTTTTGATCTATAGGGGCGATATTATCGTCTCCATAGATTCTGTAGTCGCCCCAATAAACTGTCGCGAGACACAATTACAAACACTTAGTAGTGACAACAAAGTCGCTGCAATTGGTTGTCCTATATATAGGGGCAACATTGTCGTGTGGTGTTTCTAAGAAGACAGATCTGATACCAACTTTGGTACTAGATCTGCCTAGGTGGCGCCCAGTCAGCTCCACTATGGGGAGAGATGGAGGGCCCGCCACTACCAATTAAACTAAACAACCCCCAATTCCATACTTCATTCAAAAAAAAGATCATCTGGTTTCTTCCCCTCTAACCCACACAGAGGGGATTTTTGAACAGTGAACCCTCCCGCCTTAACTTCGAAACTCGCCTAAATACCGCTGGTCAGAGTATCAACCGGCAGTCAGAGAATACCATTCCAACAAAAACCCTCACCCCCTTAACCTCCATCACCAAACACAGTAGTTAGAGACCCCCCACGCCGAAACTTCATGGTGCTGCTGCCTCTGAATACCAACGGTCGAAGCTCCTCTGCCGGCTGCCTACGTCGAACGACGAAAAGGTACAAGTCATTTCATCGGAACTAAATACCGACGGTCTGAGCTGAATACCGGCTGCCTCCCTCAGCAAACACAGCGTGGCAACTGAAAAAATCGAGCGCTATGTAGTCGAGTAAAGACAACTGAGTAGGCTAATAGTCGAGGCAAGTAGTTGTTTAATCTTTGCTTGGTTATTAGTTTTTTATTTACCATGGTAAGCTGGGTTTTGTCAATCTGGAATTTTTTGTCTTTTTCATTTGAAAGTCTTGGGGTCTAAGGTACAGTTTGTCTATAAGAGAAAAAATGTTAATGTGCCGAATTGTATAAATTTGACTGAGTTTGTAAAGAAATGAGTTTGTATATAAGTTGGACTATTGTGGAACAACACAAACATCTATTTGCTGGAATGGTGTTCTCCGACCGCCGGTTGATGCTCCGATTAGCAGTATTTGGGCGAGTTTCGAAGTTGGAGCAAGAGGGTTCATTGCGCAAAAATCGCCTCTGTGTGGGTTTTTTTTTGGGAGGGGGGAGGGGAAGAAACCAGCTGACGTTTTTTGAATGAAATATGGAATTGCGGGTTGTTTATTTTAATTGGTAGTGGCGGGCCCTCCCACTCTCTCCATGGTGAGGCTGACTGGGTGCCACCTAAGCGGATCTGGTATCAAAGTTGGTACCAAATCTGCTTCTTAGAAACACCACATTGTCGTGCCTATAGTCCTATTGGTGCAGGACTATTTTGGGGCGACAAGGTTTTTAGAGGCGACATTCGTGTCTATAACAATGACAAATGTCACCTCAATTGGTCTTTTTGCTCGTAGTATACAACCCATTTTAAAAATCATGCTAAATCTTTTGACGGTTTTTGGGTATTTATATGTGACCAATTCAGGCTAATTTCCTGTCATCCCACAGGCCCAATTAAGTTCATCATAAAGTTCATATTATTTTTTATCATTACAAAACCTCTATAAAGACAAGTAATGTAATTCTATTATAATAATATATGGCTAAAATTTATTTTTTTGACATCTATAATCTAATTTGAAAATCTTTGTTGTTATTTTTTTAATCTTTGTTTCTATATCATTTATAATGCAACGATTAGATTGTAGATGCTGCAAATAATTTATTTTTCAGTCTTTTTTCTCCATAGATGTAAAGCCTTCAAAATATTGACTGAATTTATGTTGTTATTTCATTTGATTTAATTATTATTGTGACTATTTATTCTTTTTTACAATTTATGTAATGAATTTTTTTTATATGAAACATTGAGAATTTCCCGTGCAACGTACGAGTTGAATACTAATTGATCGATATTTTTATTTGACGAAGATAATAATGAATTTTAGCGAAAATTTTGTGAGCAAAGGGACAAGAAATCTACAAGAAGAAAATGAACTACGCCAAAAAGAAAAATTAGCCTCTCCATTGCGATTATCTGATATTATTTTCCTTTTAAGGATGTCCTACATATATGGTTCTATTTATATTAAAAAGTCTTACTTGCATTTCTTTAAAAATATATCTCTATTTAACATTTTAATTATAACTATCAATTTTGAATTTTACTCATAGAAAGGATACGGCGAGAGAGTATTTTTTTATGAGTATGAAAATTTTTATCTGAACGGATATCGAGTGAATACGAGTATATATTCGTCTGATACATATTATTAGACAGTTAAACTAATAATATTAAATAAGTTAGATGATTTAAAAGTGAAATATAGTAAAATATTAATTGAGTACATAAACTGGTAACTATTAATATAGTATTAATAAAACATTAATTTAATGAGTCAAATACTAAATTAAAACTATATATTTATTGTTTTTGCTTTGCAAATCTGATAATGTGTATTTGTCTAATATTTTATTATTCATTATTATTGAACTTTTTTGAAAATTAATCTTCCCCTACAATGCACGAGTGATTGCTTGATCCTCTTTTAATATATTTCTTTATAAGTCATCTACCACTGATTTGACTATTGATTTGACAACTACTTATTTATAACCACAAATTTCAAATTTCTATTAAATCTACACCACTCATTTCACCAACTTATAATTTTCCTTTATAAGTCACTTTCAAAAAGAGAATCAAACATCCACTAAACTTATAGTTGTAATAGTTGATTGTGATATGATTATTTATAGCGATGAAAATAGGGCGGGTTAGCCATACTCTGGACCTGCCCCATGAGTCTTGAAGTCACCCAGACTCACCCCAAACATACAAATTCATATAGTGGGTCAAGACAAGTGGGGTTATGGGACGGGTTGGGACGCCACCATGACCCATAAAAGGATTCATGAATTTTTTTCCCTTTCAATTAATGTTATGTGCAACGCATTATTAATTGATGAACGTAGAATAAAACAAAACACTTATTTATAATTTTAAAATTCTCAACATTAACTAATATAATAACATGATTTTTTTAATTCGACAGAAAATCCTTTCAAAAAAATAATATAATAAAAAAATAAAAATAAATTACCACAGATTTAATGGTCGATTGATCAAATTGTCATCTCTAATAATTTCTACACATTTTTCTAAATAAATTTATTAAAAATAAAAAATTGCCTGGTGGGTCACGGGGTCTATGGTGTGGGTCTAACCTGACTCGCACCCTCCCTGGACCCACGGCGGGTCAGATAATGTTGTCTTATACTCTTTCTTTTGCCCCAATTAAGCGTGACGAGTCAATTATATTAGAAGAATGTCTCCACGGGTTTATAGATTGATGAGTCAAATTGTCATCTCTAATTATTTGATTGCTAATTATTACAACTTTATATATGTTGGACGTGTGAATTTGTACGACGAGTTTGGAGGAGACCAGAATTATAAACTCAGACATTTTATTACGAATATTCTATGGTAAATTGAAATTCGCATATCAATTCGTAATTTTATACAATGCAACTGGTATATTGTACTTTATTTATAAAATAATGTCCACACTCACACGTCAATTTTAATATAAATATATACTATAACTCTACCCTTGTAATGCACGGGTGAAAAAATATAGTTTCCTATCATCCCACAGTCCCAATTAAGTTCATCATAAAGTTCACATTATTTTTTATCTCTACAAAACCTCCACATATCGAATTACTCATTTTCCATATTATTTTCCATGTTGATTGATTTGTTTTTGGTTATAAATTGATCAATATCTTGGTGCTATTTGGATGGTACGTTATTTTGGATTGTTGGCCCTAGTTGGTAACCACATACAGTAATTTTATTTTTCATATTCTATTCTACTAGTATTTTTATTAGTTACTTTGAATGTTAAGCCTTATCTATGTATATATCTTTGAATCATAGGAGAGATATTCATGCAGATTTAATAAGTGCTCTCTATTTGAAAAATATTTTATAGCATTACATTGCTTTCTTTGAAAAATATGGTAACACAAGAGATGTGATTAAGAGGATCTTTGGTAACACAGTTGTAATTCAAGGTGTCCTGGCTTAATTGCAATTAGCGTTGCAGATAATAGGAAGGATGTCCTTTGCACTTCAACACGAAGTACACTTGAAGACATTCGCATTTCACTAGGAAAAATGGGTAGTAGTTGGTAAATTTTTGTATGATATTATTATTTAGAATTGCATTGTTTCAAAATCCATGTAGATACAATTTGTCCATTTTACTAATTATTATCTTACAGAATATATTGTATACATTTTCAAGTCTGATTATTTTGAATGCAATGCGTTTTTATATTTCATTTAATAACTCTTTTCAACACTGGAAAATTTATGATTCTTAGGAAGCTGGATCTTTGGTATGGTAAAACAAACATGAACCTCGCAATTCTTCCTGGTTTGCAGCCAACATCATTCCTGTTGTGTCTGTCTTTGCCTTCAACATTTGCAAAATAAATGATCTTTTTGATAAGTGACTCCACTTCTATCATGCCAAGTACCACAAACATTTTTCTATCTTCCTCACATAGTATCCATTGTTGGATGGGTGCCAATCTCACATTAGACCATAATACATATATATACACACACACATATGTATAGGTAGGCATCCAATCCACTTTGATATGATAAATTTGTTTTGAGCTTAGCCCACATAGGTTTTATTAATCTTGAGTTTTCACTCAAAAAGACCTCATCATTTGGAGGGGTCTTTTAATTTCTTTTATCCAAATGACATAATTTCTTTTATCCAAATGACATAATTTCTTTTTAAAGATCAAGAAATTATAACATCGTGTTTCTTTTTCTAGTAATGTGATTTTTTTTAAAGTATAATTACAAATCTATATCATAGTTAGTGTTCTAAAAAGTTCGCCTAAGCGACGCTTAGGTGCCTCCTATGTTTGAAGCTTGAGCTCTACATATCGTCACGCTTTGCGATTTATTACGCGTTGGTTGCGCTTTTATTGCGCGTTGGTGCGCGCATAAGCTCAATGCTTAGCTTGACATTTTTTCACGCCTCGCGCTTTATAGAACACTGATCATAACAACACAAATGTGCATAGACAATCCTACTGAAACACATATTTTATCCTACTGATACACAGCGCCAAGTAAATCAACAATACAAACCCACATATAGTGGGAGTACACACCACAATAAAATGTAAAAAAACACCCCATATAGGAGAATCGAACCTAAGACCTCTAAGTTTTATTACCTCAGTCTAGCCCCTAACCAAATGAGCTCGCTCATTGGCTAGTAATGTGGATTTGTTTCATAATCATTTTGATATATTTGATGAATAATAATTAATAATAACATTTCTACTTTTTGAATTTCTAAACTTGTGG